>JAQGAE010000766.1:0-30057 GCA_034696685.1 Julus scandinavius | reverse complement strand
AGTGCGCATGCTCAGTCCCTAACTTTTCGGTTAGCTGCTCGGTTTCGTTCGGTTTCGGTCAAGTGGGAATCGGGCATAAATCTCTCTATTACGTGGTAGTATCGCTATTATTGGCCTTTCATTCGAGAGACCTGGGTTCAATTCCTGGGTCGCCTACCATGACTGTGATTTTTGTGGGTTTCCCCAGTTGTTTCCATGCAAATGAATGAAAATTCCTATGTATATATAAAAATCGGCTGCAACCGCGCTCCTTCTTCTCTTTATATTTATTATAAATTGCCAAAAAATACAAAAAAACTCAATCTCAAGAATTTTAAGTGATTGTCCCTGTGGTTTGTTTATAGTTATAGCAAAAAACTGAATGTTTTTATTTGGTTCTACTTTTTTATGACTCACAGCGTATATAAGTTGATACGTATTGTGTTCTCTTTTATCAGTATATTTTATACTATAATTTTGAATTAAAAAATCAAAAATTATATAAATTGTATTTCAAATTTAAAACCTTGTTTTTAAAAAAAAAAGGTTCCACCGAGATTTGAACTCGGATCGCAGGATTCAAAGTCCTGAGTGCTAACCATTACACCATGGAACCACTTGTAGGTAATAGTGTTCAAATCCTAAGTGAAAAATAATATAAAAGAAATAGTTAAATACGTTAGCATTTAAAATAAAAACATGCTTTTCTGAATATTATTCAACTTTTTTAACTTAAAAGAAAACTGTTTCAAAACACTTTCCGAATCATCACAACAGTCTACATATTACAGATGAGCACTATACGTATATTTGAGCCGATCAAAAAAAATTTACAATAACCACGCACATTGCATCCTATTTTTGACTTCGTTCAATATTATATACCGTATACTAGAATCGCACAAAGGCACCAACTGTTCATCGCACAAAGTTCGAGGTTAAATTTCAAAGCCAAAGACATGTTTCAAAACAAAAATGTCATCAAGACCATTGTTAATGTCAATAACTATGCGATCTTCCCATACCATTATGGGAATTATATTAAAATATATATTTTTGAAGATTTAAAATAGACTGTGCCATTGAAAGTGTCAATGTTGGAACGACTGTTGTACCTTGCTTTCCCTTGGTGTCCCAAACACGTCTTGTGGTTTATATTTCCCACTTAAATTTCAAATAATTTAAATTCCCAGCGCCATCTGTGACAAATTCTGCTCAACTCCTATTACCGCGTATTCAAAGTTTGGTTTACATACGGCCCATAAAGTAAAAAACATATACTACATGCAATTAAAAAATGTCAGGGCTAGTGTAACGTTTTCATGAGCCCTTCATGAGTTATCAATATTAGATAATTTTAATAATTTTGAAAAACCTAAAAATGAGGAAAATAACAAAAACTAAATAATACAGTCAAGTTTTTTTCCACTATCATATTATACCACTAATAAAATGCATGGTTCAATTAACAAAATATCGGAATAATTAGTGAGTACATGCAAGTGTATTTTAAAATCCGTAACAATTACTTATGAACATAACTTATATATATGGCAAGGTTTATAGATTTCCCAACGCTCCGTATTTCTGAATTTCTAAACATTTATCATCATATTAAAAATTCAGAAAACATTTCTCCTCATTACTTAAGAATATTAATCTATCGAACTGTTCAACGTTGTTATTAGATTTTCACTTGATTTTTACTGCTTATTTAAACAAATTTCAAGATTTCTTATTTCTGTGATAAAAGTGGGGCTAGCAATTATGGACTGCTAGAATTTTAAAAATTTCCTAAGATTTAGAATAAGTATTCAAAATCTGGAGGTGATGTAAAGTAGTAGAATAATATTAATTTTAACGGCATTTTTTTTTTACCTGAATTAAATCGCGTTTTTGCAAAGATAAATAACTCATGCCCAATTCAAAATGGCGTCAAAATGTCTCTCTCGAAAACAAAGACATTTTATATCGACGGCGATCATCAAAATAAACAAAAAATTAGAAGTCTACAGCAACAATAAGTGTTTAACTAGATATTCCGTAATTAGTTTATGAACAATAACTTATATTTTAGCTATTTTTAGATTTTCTGGGTAATTTTTGTCAGAAGTAGTCACCCTGCGGGATCGGTCTGCTGCAAGTCTCGCATTTTCTCGCCGAATCTCGGACGAGTTCATTTCCAGAATTGGCAAGTAGGATGGCGCCAAAGGACTCGCTGGTGCGTTCCGTAGATATTTTATTTTCAAGTATTTCTTTCGTTTCTTTGGTATTTTCTCCAAATCGCGCTATGTACCGTGAGAAGATGTATTTTTAAGATGACGCCATTTGGATCGGAGGTACATAGGCTGAGTAATGGGCGGCTAATTAGCGATATAATGAGGGTGAAGCTGTTGTTTTGTGACTAGTCTTAATGTTCCATTTGTCGGTTAAATATGGCAGAACCTGTGTCGTTCTCACTTTATAATCATATTCACGAAATGGCTGATGTTCAGTCGATGGAAGACAGCGCGTGTCAGAAGTGCGCCACCATTGCTCATATTACCAACAATTAATTGTATCGTTGTGCATAAGTTTTTAGACGAAAATTTCGCTAAAAACGAACTGTCTTCGTAGGCCGAATCAGGCCATTGCCATGTAGCGCCACCTGGGCGTTCAAGTTCCCTTGCATCATGGCATGGCAATGATTATACCTTCTCCATAAACCTTTCGCATACATCAATTTGAGTAATATCCTGCCTGACAGCTCTTGAAAAAGATAAATTACTATTAAAAAAATCACAATTTTAAATTCGCCCATTGCTTTTTGTCAATTGATTCCACTTTATGTAGGTCTGTTCACTTTGTGCTGGCCTAGTTTCCACATGTCAAATCGAACCTTATCAAATTGAAATAGGGCCACTAATTAGTTGGTGGCTAATCATACTTTACTTTTTCAGTTTACGAATGCACAAAGTAAGAATTTTTTCGTGAGAGTGACACTAGTCTGGTTTATGGTATGTTAATACTGCATTTTCCTTAGACCAAGCCTTGAGTTTTTATTATATTAAAGATTGTCTTAATTTGGATTGGATGTTCAAAAATGTTTTGATATAAAATAATGTCAAGTTATCGTTATCTTCTTTACATAATCTAGAATAACTTAATTTTTACTTGTCACACGAATTGATGTGAAATATGTGACAAAAAAGTCCCTCATTTAGGATCATCTAATTTTATAATTATTTTATTCTATGCAACTAAGCATGTGCTTGGAAATTATTCTGGTAGAATTAAGGAGACGAAATCTAGTAAAAAGCTCACTGCTTGTTAACACGTAATGCCTAATTAGGGAACATTCTTATCGTTTGTTATTGTATAACACGTACAGAAATAGTTGAGGAATTATGGAAAGGATAATAAATAAAGGATGGACGTTTTTTGGCAGAATGCCGTAATCGTTCTGTAGTTAATGATGAGACGAACATAAACCTTTTTCTGATTTCAATATTATAGTGTCGTTTTTTTGCAATTTTTGGATAACTGTCCAAAAAACTCAAAATGTTATCTACAAACGTTTGGGTTAAAGTTTTAGTTTTTATTTTCAGAGGGTTTTCTTATTTTCTGGCGGTAATTTTTGGTGTAGTGCATAATCTTTGCATACTGAAGTGGTAATCATGTCTACCAATCGAGTGAAGCGTTTATTGCGGAAGATTGAAAATCTCAGAGGTAAGAAAATGAAAATAAACTTTAATTATATAAAGAGTTCCTTAATGGTAGACAGTATTTGATGTTGTAATATTTTTTTTTAGATAACCATAGTAAAAAACGCCGGGTCAGTGGCAGTGATGCTGAATCCAGTAAAGGTTTGTACATTTTTTCAATTATTTATGTTTATCGGGCTTTATATAAGTTTGAACTTATTTTCGTTAATTTATAATTGTTGGAATTGATGTTGACGTTTCCATAATACATTTGGATAGTGTACTAAATATTGTTCACTATGCATGGAAGATACTGAAGAATTGTACTTGATCACTGCATTTTTGCTGCTTTAACAATAAAAACTGTAAAAACTATTTTGCTAAAGTTGCAAAATGTGAAGACTGAAGGGATTAGGGAAAAACTTTTGTTAACTTTTATTCTTCGTTTTTAGGCAGTTCCAATGTATGGACTCCCAAATCACTGGGTGATTTGCCAGTTACTAACATCTATAACAGCACTTCTAGAAGTCCACCAGCAGAGGTAAGCTATGTTTATTTTGATGTTGTGCAGTTTTATTATTGAGTATCAGATGCATATTATTTTATAATTTTGCATTTATTTATTATTTAAAAAAATAAATAACTGGACTGCCACTTTTGGTGGAATTTATTTTTGTTTTTGTATAAAGTCAATTTTTTGTTTTCAGCTGTTTAGAAAAGATCTTATTAGTGCAATGAAATTGCCAGATAATGAACCATTATCTCCAGATGATTACTGGTTCATCTCTGATGGATGGAAGCAAGAATGGGAGAGAGGAGTTCAGGTCCCAGTCAACCCTGAAGCCTTACCTATATCTTCAGTGAGGATTATGAGGAAAAAGGACAAGTCTGCTGACTTTAAACTGTATGTAACTTTTTTGCAGAGTTCAGTTTATATGCACATTTATTTTGTTAACGTTATCCAAATATTCTTGTTTTCAGTCCTAAAAAACTTGCCCGCATCACACACGATGATTTTTTCTCAAACGAATTTCATCAAATGATAAATGCACCTGCACAAGCAGAGAAAGTTTGTCGTTATGATCTTGATGATTGTGATTTTCATTGGTTGAATGCTATAAATGAGCATAGGCAGGGCTTAGGTATGTTGTAATACCGTATGTTGTGATTACATACTGGTGACGTCACAAGCTAAACGTTTTCATTTTCGTTTCAGGTTTAATGCAAATTAAGGAATCTTTAATGGAAAATGTGCTGGAAGTAATTGAAACACAGGTTTGTGCTTGAATGTAAGTTATTTTTACACTATCATACAATGTGACTGTTTTTGTAAAAGTTTCATCCATTTTCCATTCAGTGTTATGAAAATATGCAAGAGTCTATTCTGGCTGAAGCAGGTTTAGGAATAGAATACGATGAAGACGTCATATGTGATGTGTGCCGTTCGGTGAGTTATAATTTTGTTTTCTTCTTCCATACTTTAGCAAAAGTATTCGACATTAAGTTAGTATTTAAAAGAAAACTTTTCCAGGCGTTGTTGCCCATTTCGCCATTATGAAGTTTTTATGATTATTGTTTTCACCTTAGTACTTATCTTATGTTTAAGATTACTTTTGAACTCTGTTAATAAGTTTTTCAAGGGATGAGGGTAGCACGGCTGTAACTGGTACATAAAATATAAGGAAATGTTCAGCACGTTTTCTTTTAACATTACATCAAGTATTTCTTAGTTGAGAAATTATTTGTACCATTTTTGGGTTCTAGGACAAATGCGCAAAAGGACTTAACCTATGCTCAAACTACCCAACCTAACCTATTGTAACTTCACCTAAACTAATCTTCTATGATTTTGAAAGTATACGTTGTGCTTTTGTCTGGTCACTCCTCTTTCCTCATTAGTCCTATGACTGTATAGTTAAGGGCATAATCAATTGTTTCACTACTTCCACTTGAGCTAAAGTGTGATTAGCTTCCACTTTTAAAATCACAGTTAACTTCTTCCAGCGATAAAGCTTCTCTTTTCATTCCTTTGTGGAGATTGATTTTTTAGCAAATTCTTAGTCTTTTTCAGTTCTAACGCTATATTCAGGGATTGCGGGCAGCTCGAAAACTTATTAAGCGGGAATAATTGCATTATAATTGTAATCTTGGAACCGTGCGATTAGACTTCTTATGCGGGGAAACCTTATGCATGGGAAAAGTTAACATTGATCCTATGGGGTTTATTTCGGGACTACAAAAATTGGACTTCTTAAAGGGGAAAACTTCTTAAGCAGGTTCTACTGTATTTCTCTAAAAATTAAATAACTTTGTTGACCCTCGTTGTGAAAATGTTTAACTTATTATAAAGTGTGTAATATATGTCGAATAAACCTTTATTTCCATAGCCTGATTCAGAAGAAGGCAATGAAATGGTTTTCTGTGACTCATGTGACATCTGCGTTCATCAGGTAACTTAATAACTATGTCCATAAATAATGTCTCCTTATGTGCATATTGATATTAGTAATATCCTAATTATATGCAATATATGTAGGTTGTGAATGTAGTAGAGGGTTTCTTTTGAACTTTTGTGTTAAACGTTGTTCACAAACTTTTGTTGCACAGGGCTGTTAGTAGGTATATTATTTTTGGTAAACCTTTGTAGGCTTGCTATGGCATTACTGCAATACCGGATGGTAGCTGGCTCTGTCGAACTTGCTCACTGGCTATTAAACCAAATTGTATATTATGTCCAAATAAAGGTGGAGCGATGAAATCTACAAGGTACCAACCATCATGAATATTTCACATTTTATAAATGAGAAATTGAAGCCTTTCATGTATGTTTATTATTTGTGCAATGTATCATTTCATAGGACTGGCCAAAAGTGGGCTCATGTCAGTTGCGCTCTTTGGATTCCTGAAGTTAGTATTGGCTGTGTGGAAAAAATGGAACCTATCACCAAAATAGCTCATATCCCAGTATGTTTTTTTATTCGTATTGTTTATATTTTGTTTTCTTGCTTGAAAACTATAAATAATAATAATGTTGAAAATTGCTATTTTTCAGCCTAGTCGTTGGGCTTTGATTTGTTGCCTTTGTCGGGACAGACTAGGAGCTTGCATCCAGTGCTCAGTGAGTAAAGTATTGACTACTCGTATCTCTTGAGTTCCAATCTGTCCTCATTTATTTATTTTATAGAATTTTATAAAAATTCCAGTTATAAGTTAGTGAATAAATTTTGGTTTGTATTGTTGTCGACTTGTATTGATTGCATTATTGCTTTGTGCGCTTTTGTCAATGCACAGGCATTTTTAAATACCCTGTCTTGCTCTATTTAAAATCTCTATATTTCTACAAAAAGTCTATATTATTCAGAAACGGTTTTTTGGTTTTGTGTGTGTGGTTGGAAGTAAATTAATTCTTGTGATTGTCTATCTAGGTAAAATCTTGCAAAACTGCATATCACGTGACTTGTGGATTCCAAAATGGATTAGATATGAAAGCACTGGTTGAAGATGAAAATATGCAAGATGAAGTCAAGCTTAGGGTAAGGCGTGTATTAAACTTGCTTTTTACATTGCACAAACTTTTGGGGATGCTAATTATTTAACATATTTGCAGTCATATTGTCCCAAGCATAGTAAAAATAAAGACTCCACGGACTCGTCAGAGTCTGATGAAGATGAAGAGGGGAATTCAACTGTTGCATCCTCTCGCAAAGAGACAAACGAAGATAAAGCCAGCGTTAGGGCCAAAAGGTATGGCATTTTATAACATATAATTTATTATGTTAATAACTTTCCTAATTGAGTAATTTAAAAGTAAACAAACTGTTCATCGCCAGAAATGATTACAGTTTTGAGGGAATGAAATTTGCCAATATAGTAATTTTACCAAAATTCTCATCAACATTATAATTGTACTCTCTAGACTGAGATTTGACATATTATACTGATAAAAGGCCTAAATGGTTAATTTTGGGATCTCAACAAATTTTACTTTTTAAAGGGGAAAACTTATTAAATGTCTTAATGTTTGCATTGTTTTTAGACTATTTCTTTTTTGGAAATCTCCGTTTAAATAAAGTAAATTTGGAATGTTTCTCGACATTTGTAGGGTTGCGAACGTCGTTTCTTCAACAAAAGTTTATCTAATTCATCCGCCCATGTATTATTGCAGTTATCTTTAATTTTGCACTTCTCTTTTTTCCATTTGTGAAATTAGAATACAGCAAATTGAATCTGCATTTTATAAGCACGTGACAATCTCAAAGGTTGCAGAAAGCGCCAAAACTCCTGTAGATGTTGTGGAAATAATTTATCAGTATTGGAAACTTAAACGAAGGGCGAGTAGTTGTGGATTTCTTTCCTCGTCGTTATGGTTTAAATCAATGATTACTGGAGGTCGATGGAAGAAAATGTTCTTACAATTTTAAATTCGTTTGTTTTAGGCTGCATTTAATAAACCATTGCTAATACCGCGATCTGGAGAAAATGATGCTCTTGGTCAAGAACAAGAGGATTGCTTGTATGCAAGAATGAAGATGTTTGTTCATCTAAGACAGGATTTGGAAAGGGTATTTTCACTTCTTTTAAAGCTTTTTCAATGTACACGCAGTGTTACGTGTTACAGGAAAAAAACGTCATGGTCTTATGTTTTTCAGGTACGCAATCTTTGCTACATGGTGACTCGCAGGGAGAAGCTATCCCGTTCCTGGTATCGCTTGCGAGAGCAAATTTTCCAAAAGCAGCTGACAGTGTTAACCGACCCAGAGATGCAGTTGTCGGAGGTGGAACAACACTCGGTTGTCCATGCATGCCACGGAAAGAATATTTACGATCGCCTTTATTCTCACAATGCCAATTGCTGCGTCGAAGATGCCATCAAAATCGAAACGGATGATGACAAAAACACACCTGATTCGGGCGGCTTGGGCAAGGGCCAGCGAAGACAAAGAAGTCTGGGTGAAAGGCAGCCAAACCCCTATGCCAAAACTTATTATTTTAACGGTGTTAATAACCGATCTCGAAGAAGATCGGGAGGTTCTACCGACCTTCAAGACGCGAGCGAAGCCAAAGATGATTGCATAAAAACCGATGTCGAAACTGCTAGTCATGTTGCCAACGTCGATGCGTGCGACGACCAAGAACTGACGAATGTCTACGAAACAAGAATAGATGATGAGAAATTAAAATCTGACGAAGTTGATTCAACAGAACCTTGCTTGATCGAGGAAGGGTCTACAATGCAAAAGTCTGATATCTCGCAATGCACATTGGCCTCCACTTCATCCATTAAACAGGAACACGAGGCAGCCGAAAACTACAGCACCGATGCAGCTTTAACTGGGACGGAGGGTACGTTAGCGTCAAAATTTGGCCGAAAAATCGAGCTCATAGATCCTCCTTTGAATTTCAACCCAACGAGACCTAAGGTTGTCATCAATGAGCATTCACCCAAAGGCCGCCTTCGCAATGGATGTCACTCTTTGAGGCTGGACAAGAAGCTAGATTCCCGGGAGCTGAAAGAGTCCGTGAAGGATGATGCCAAGGACGACGTGGGTAGGGACACCTCGTCCAAGGAGAACATGGAGCGACTGTCCGGAGAGGGAATAGGGTCACAAGGAAAAGCGGACAAAAAATCCCTTGCCGAAGAAAAACTGGATGGCAACAACTTAAATCGGCACCGGCTGCGCAAGGCAAAGCTCTTGAAAATGCAACAGGCTATCCTGCAGAAATCCCCCACAGAGAAGACCTCACCGCAGAGCAAAAACAAGAAAACTAGTCCCTCGTGCGAACCTACGCAGTTCCGCGATAAGATGAGGCAGGAGAGCGCCAAGCTCCACGAATCTCTGTTTTCCAACTCGTTGATGAGTTCGTTGGCCGGTTACCGGATTCCAAAGAAATCCCGGAGCGAGTCGGAAAGTGACACCAGGCAGGAAGAAGAGGCGCACTTGTCGCAGCAACAAACACAACAACAACAACAACTTCAGCAGTCTCCGCCACCGCCGAGCCCTCTCGCATCCCCTCAGCCGCATGTAACTCCCATCGGTTCACCAGTCTGGAAGGAGCACAAAAGTTCTCCTGAAACGGTCCCGCTAACGCCGCAAGTGCCACCATGGAACTCCAACGTGGCTGGCTGTTCCACAGGTGCCGCTCTGCTGCCGACGCCTTCTCGGCCCCCCATCCCGGTAGAAAGGAGACTGACGCGTCGTGATAGGGGCATGGACGAACTACATGTGCCACCCTCTCAAGTCAATGGCAGAGGAGACAACGGGGTCTCTCCTCGACTGGTGATCAAGCTGAGGAAAGACCCAAACTACCCGGAGTCGCCTAGGTGGAGGAGGGACGGGGACGTCCAGGATGCGGGAATCTTTGACTTCAAAGGGGAGCAAAACGAATCTCCGCCCAACGTCCGCCTCAAAATCGACTCCACCTTTGACAAGCCCAGGTATGAACACTCTCGCCGCCCCGTTCCTTTAGGGGCGCCCTGCCTGATGAAGGATTTGCATTCGCAGAACAAGCGCGGCGGCAATAAATATTCCATGAGGTCGAGGACGGGCATGGACGTGCAGCCACTGAATTCCAGCTACAGCTGATGGGGATATTTTTAAGGGGGTGCTAAAGTAAATATATGGAATTTTTCAACGTAACGGATGCTTTCGAGAATTCCAAGTCTCGGATTTTTCTGGATTTTTTGTGAAGATGCTAAACTCGTTTAATGCTTCAATGTGTTACTCATATTTTGTTGTTTCCGGTAGTATTTTAACAATAAAACATAACTTACCTCGTGTAGAATGAAAGAATTGACACGCTTGTAAAATGTTACAGATGTTCTTTGTTCTTTTTGTATTATTTAAAAAAATAGAAATGTTAGAAGCATAAAATCCAATACAAATATAAATGTAGTGGTGAATGATTCATTCTACACGAGGGGAGAAAGTCTTTTCATTAAAATATTGCTTTAATGGCAAAGTATTAGTAGCTTTTTGCGTTACCGATGAGGGGTTTAGGATCGCCTTAACGAGCAATAACGATATGCAAACTTTTGTTCACGACTAATAATATCAACGAAAATGTCTATGCATAAAGATTCATTCCAAATATTCCATATTTTTTTCTGTTGCTTTGAAGTGGGCCCAAAATTCTCAAAAATGATTAATCAATCAAGTACGTTTTTCGTTCTCGTGACCCAAACCATCGTTCTTGATCGTGGAATTAATTCATGAGAGATCCGTGACTTTGAATTCGCAACATTATCCGTTGAAATGATAAAATTGCACTTTATCATCCCCTTAAATTGCATTTTAGTGAAAATATCATGTTCAAAGCATTTGTTTAGTTTTTTTCCCTCTCTCGATTTTGTACATAAGTAGAAAAAGTTGTACATATAAATATATATATGTTGGAATTAAGCAGTGTCTGGCCAAAGGGACGTTTCCAGACCAAAAAATCCATGGCCAACAACTCGAAAATACAGAAAGCGAAATGGTACCCACGTTTCACTTTACTCGCTTGGTCTTCCTTGTTAGTTTTAATCCTATGCCTTGATCCCTGCCCATTTTACCCGATTTGGCCTTTGCTTCAAGGGCATATTTTAATTTAATTTAGTGTCCAAGACATGTATTTATGTACACGGTTCTCCCACCAGGGTTTCCCCGATCTTCTGCAAAAAATACGAAATACATCATTCGGTAAAACAATGCAAAAATACACAGTAGTCGTAATGCCAGTAAAAAAAAACATGAAGTGTGTTAATTTTGTTTTTAACAAATTTTTGCAAAATTTATTGCAAGTATGAGCTGTAAATGCTATTTATTGGGTGGAGTTGACCTAATATAACACAATTGTTCATAAAGAACTATAAAAAAATGACTGGTTTACTATATCCAGGCTCCATTTAACGGAAACCTTGATATAACGAACAAACATATTTTCATAATTGAGCGTTTGCAGAAATGTTATCAGATATACAGGAGTAGATACCCGATTATTTTTGGGGGAAATTGCCTAATAGAATGTTCATTAATGCACGAGGTTCTCAAATTATCACATAAATGGGCATTAAGTTACGATTAGTTATTGTTTTGTGTTTTTCTTCTAAATGTGTAACTTAAATTTGGGCTGGTCCGAGTCAAGTGTTTTGTAATAATTCCTGAAGCACAGAATTTGAATTGATTGCCCCTTTAGTATAAGGGCAACTTAGTAAATAAGCAGTTCCACCTTGATAAGTATTTTTGATTAACTTATGAAAAAAGTAAATAATTTCCATGTGGACGTTAGTGTTACTAGATTTACGATTTCCCTTATTTTTTGATGAAAATATTACTTTTGTTTCTAAAGTTTATTTTTGTTGATTATTTATTTTTAAAAAGTAAGTTGGAATGAAAATAATTCATTTTGACTTATTTCACGATCTATTTTGAATCGATTGCTCATTTAATAGCTTTTCGAAATAAGCAAATTTCACTTCCTGGTAGGCAAGTAGATTACTTAATTAAAAATAAGTAGAAAAATATTTTATATGTAACCTAAATTGAAATGACATTTTGAATTATTTCCCTAAGATTCTTTAAAATAAACTTTTTTGCATCAAGCAGCTAAGCAGAACAAATATGATTTTTTTGCAAATAAGTTTTACGAATGTACATTCGAGGATCAATTTCAAGCGTTAAGCATTTAGAAAAAAAAAAAAACACTACTAGACAAATTCAAAACTACAGTTTTCGTATTTTTCTCGGAAGAACGAGGGGTGAACCCTGCGCTAATGCCTCCCTTTTTAAAAAATAAAATCGAAGCTATTCGCGCAAAGTCTATTCAGGTACACAGATTCAGCTATATAATAAATATTTTTTCTTACAAGTTCAGTGTTGATCGTGACTTTGCATTGCCAGGGCGTGTCGTTGAAGGAAGCAAGAATGCGCCAATGGAAAAAAAAAGTATAAAAATGTACCGAATTGCGAAGAAAAAAAGCCTTCTAAAAACACCCTCGTCGAAGGGCTCGTACAGATGAGAATAAAAATGAATTCCTAAATGTAACACGTGACTTAACTTTGGCCTTATAGATTGACTTAAAATTTCTAAGGAGTATTTCGAGGTGAAAATTGTCATCGCTTGTATTTTTTCTTTCTTTCTGGGCCTACTAAATCCATTGTGAAGTGTTGTTGAAGGCCGTGTTTTCATCACTCGTATTTATTTGAGGAGGGTACTCGTGGATTCTGAAATCTTAAGTTGCCAACATCGGGTTGTGAAAGATGAAAAATTGCAGTGTATCAACATTTTGTGTTAATAGATTTTAAAAATATATGAAAGTAATGCATAAATTGAGAAGATTAATATAAAAGTGCTTGCATTAAGACATTCAGCATAATGCAATTAACTTTATAGCTGGATTTGGTGAACCATGCATTTCGAAAAGTTTCTATGATTTTAGGAATGCTTCAAGTTTCAGAATCCACAAGACACCCTCTTGCTGATTTTAATAATGTGTGAGATTAACTGACCAATTGTGCAATAATGGTCACTCATCGTGCAAGCAACGAGAAGCTATTTTCATAATTAAGATGAATATTCGAGATAGAAGAAGAAATCATCTTTGTCCAATTCGTGTATATTATTTATGTAATTATTTTTGAATTGACTGTCCTAACTATGGCAATTCCCTCCCTCTGTTATTATCAATTTGACGGAAATTTCAGCTATTTTCAGCATTTCAAGGATGTTTCCAAATTGCTCTGCCGGAGATGTTTGCAAATTTGTTACTGTATCCGGCTGCAAATAGATGAGTTTTGAAATTCGTTTCAGTTTTCGCAGACATTTTTTAAAAAATTTCGCTGTTGAACTTTCTTTGTGAAGTATTACATTAGTTGTGAATCATATATTTGAAGTTGTATTTGGAAGGTGATTTAATTTAAGTTTTGTATTAAAAATACCATTTTCATTTTAAGATAAATACCAAGTGGTAATTATATGGCCCATTCGCGTTTCTAAATTACCAGATTCTGGAAACATCACATTGACTGCACTAGGTGAGGTAAGAAGCTCCATCAATTTTGTAATTATTTTCAAATTTGTGCCAATTACATTCCAATTTCTTGCATTACAGGGTGTGTAAAGTTTGAGGCTAAAATACAAGATTTTGTTGGTGAGTTTTCTAAAATTATTTATATCTTATATGTATTTCAGGGTGTTTAGTAGCCTTGAAAATCTGTCAAGTTTGGAAATGTGCTTGCATTTGTATCATCTCAACCAAAATAGAGAATTAAGCTTGAAATTAGTGTTCTACTCCGATTTACGCTGAAATTTTCCGTCCATGTTGAAAAATCTTTGTTAATCCAAAAATGCTAAATAAAAACCAAAAAAAAACTTTTCTAAAATTTTGTAGAAATTTGTTCAGTCTGCTATGGAAAATAGGAAGGGTCTTTGGAAATTTAAAGAAAGACCCTTGAAATCTTTTCCTAGAAAATTTGCAGAACATCTTGCATTTGTTTTCTATATTTGGATAAACTAGTTTGGATATCTTTAATTTCATGTTTGGAAGTCTTGAGAAAATTAGCATTTCTAAAAGAAAATTTTGGCACTAAACATTTTCATTATTTTCTGTAAATACACATGTCAAATTGGCAGAGTATGAATTGCACATAATTTTGGCAGGCAATTTTGAATACAATTCAAGATTTTTCGTAGGAATAGTATTTAAAATTGCTTTGTTTTGTTTTGCATTATGAGTAAAAGTATTGTTAACTCATTATTCCATTTGCATCAAATTTAGAGGATGTCAAAATTATTCAAATCCGTGGTATAGAGTCTACTGTAGTATTTAACATTTAATTAAAAAAAGTAATTGTAAATAAAGTTGAATATTGGTAGATATAAATGCATGTAAACTCCTTCCCCCTAAGGCCGTTCTTTTTTAAAAACATGTTTCCGAACCAGAAGAAACATGAAACATACACATGGACAAATGTTTTGTTACCTTGGGGGTCCAGAAGTGCCGTGAAACGTGTGTCGAAAAGGACACATTTCGATGTTTGCTGACTATCGCTCAAGAGGCGGTCCAGATCAAAGGAAAAAATACACGTGTTCCAAAAAGCATGCTGAAAATTTTTGTTCAGCGTTTCGTGTGTGTGTGTTTCCTCTGGTGCATCCAGACCTTTTTATGCTATTGTTGGCAGATGCACGCAGCTGCTTGTAACTGATTTAAACGCTTTAGAAGTAACGACAAAAACAAATGCTTTGAAACAAATGGACATCATTTATAATAAAAATAACTCATTCAATATAAAACAAAAAAAGGTATATTGTTGTGGGCCTTGCTAAGTTGATAATACAATCAATACCGGGTAGATTACAACCATTAATTTGTTCCAATCAGTGTTGAAAAATGCGAAAATAATAATTGTCATTAAAATGCCCACCAGCTGAGCGGATGAAGAATTCCTTCTACATTAAGTCGATAGAGAGGACGGGAGGAAATACTGACCACAATAAATAGACAAACCGTTTGCTGCACGCTTGGCAAAAAACATTCATGTATTTCATTGCTACATTTAGGAAAAATCAACATTTCCTATTCTTTTTTCGGATATGATCTAATCTTGCCAATAATCCCTGCTTAGAAGTTAATTATTATTTGTACGCATTCCTAAAATATCATTTCGTGGTTGCCAAAATGTGAGTCGAACATAAAATTCATTACTGATGAATTATTTGTATTTTTCCTTTTCTGCTAAACGTTATCTGGTAGAATTTCTGGATGCAGATATTTACAAAGATCCGTCTCGCTACTTACAAATACAACTTTACTAGCTGTTACCTCGTTTAACCTGAAACGAAATGAGTATAATTGGTTAACAAAGTTACAATTCCTAACATCTGTGAGCAAGATTATTGATTTTAGAAACAATGTTTTGGTATTTAAAAAAAAAAAAAAATTAAATGCACAAGGTTTCATCGTTAATTAAAAAGCACTGGTTATGTTAACCAGTGACCGTGTTTTGGACAATTTTTTATTATACTGTGCAAATTCAAGGAGTAATGTGAAATGTGACATTTTTTTAAAAATTGTTAAAAACTGCTTACCATCCTTTAATAATAGGCCAGCAACTAGAAAATATAGTTGGAGCATTATAAATTATGCACACCCCTAATCGCTCAGGATAGTGCTTACTCAGTAACCAAATTAAATTTTTGATAAACTGATAATCCATGCATTGCAGGCCGAATTCTTTCAAGTCGAAAACGATGCAAAGATTGTCGATGATGTCTTCGTGGCAGCGCTTGCACGCCTCCTCCTATGTTAAAAGTAGGTTAACGAGATCTGAGTCTAAAGAATTAATAAAAGCTAATTGTTCCGTTGATACAACAAAAATAAACATTCCACCCACCAAAGTATAAATCATGTATTTGGTTAACTCGTCTATGTTTCTTTCATTGGCATTGTGATTCTTGGCAGGAATATAAATAACTGGCCTAATTTTTTTTTTAAAAAAACATAAGGAAAAACAATTAACATTTATGACATTTCCCCTCCTCGTGTAGGAATTTGAGAAAAACTTCACTAACCTTCCATGCATATCTCGGTGTCGACTTATAAGGGCCACGTTTCTTTGTAAATATTCTTTCACTACAGAATCTTCCGGGCTTATAGATTCTACACCAAATTCTCGCCTCCATTTGTTGGTTTTTAGAATAGCTTGGAAGGCTGCATCAACAGTGCGAAAGGCACGCAAATAACGTTGAATGCCAAATTCTGATATGAACTATAACGTACAAATTCGATAGACATTATAAAATGGGACTAAAATTTAAATAATGAGTATTATTATAAAACCAGATGATAATACAAACCTGCGAGGGATCAGCTTCGTAAATCAGCTGAAAAATATGAATGTTATAAATAAATCAGATTTGTTGGAATTGTTTGCAATAAACATCTGACCAAACATAGAAAATCAGTAATTGGTTAGCAGATTTGAGTTGTTTGAAAAATGTACCTTAAGTCTGCCTTTCAACTCCTTTACTGCAGTTTCATTATCGCAACCGGGAGATGGCAGATTTGTAGCCATTTTGTGCACGTTAAAAAATCGAGACTACAGCATACAAATGAGAAAATGTATTAGTACTCTCAACTCTTCTATTTAATTGTTAAGTATTACGCCAGATTTTCTAGCTAATCCGTTTTCTCTTCAAAAAAAAGTCTGATACATGCCAACAAAATGCAGATCCGGCACAAAAGTAAACACAAAATGTCAACACGTGAGATTAGAATGTACAAATATTTTAGCAACTCAATTAGTAAAGAATTCAAGTTTTGATGTTAATATCAGAGAATAAACTATTCATTTTGAGAATCTCTAGTTGTCGCTAGAACTGCTACAACACATGCAATGTCGCAAATTTGTTGCTATATGTATCATTCCCCTATTGTTAAAATGTCTCGATCCATTTAACTTTTTATTCATCCGTATTGAAGCTTTGTATGTATCGTATGCAACAAGTTGCCTAGGTGTTGAGTAACATTTTGACGCCTTGTAGGCAAATGTCAGAATAGCTTCTCTATAAATCCAATTTCCCTTCCCTACGTTTTTATTTACATTAACGCCCACTGTCTAGCCAAGCCGGCTGACTTAACAGTATTGTTTTCAGTTTGCCAATTAGCAAACCCGAGTTCATAACGAGGGCCAAGCTATCCCGACTATATTTTTTGTGTGGTTTTCTACAGTTGTGTTAAGACCATTAACATGATTGCCTCTCTAAAAATCTGTTATGATTATGCTGCTTCATTCATTATAATTGTCTCCAATCCTATACCACAAAGAACATCTTGTTGCTTATGATTGCAAACTGTTTATTTGTTCGTTATTATTAGATGATAATAAATGCAGATGAGTGTTCATGAGTGCACATTTCAAGGACCACCTACCATGACCACAATATTTTTCTAAACTCATTATCTGTGATTATTTCATTTTTCTAGAGAATTTGAAGAAAAAAATACTTGGAAATTTCCCGACGCTTGCAGGAAATGTAAGCATAAACTGGCGCCATACACGAATTTCAAACAAAATTCCAAACTTTTCCGAGGTGATGAAAATTCAAGCACTTTCTCGACTTTTCCAGAATTTCCAGGCTGCTGGACACCTTGGACAGTGATAAATAGCACAGAGTGGAATTCATATAATCATAGCAGATTGATATAGGCAAGATTTCTGGAATACGAGTCAGGATAACTGAGCCGGGCATTCCCCATCTCCCGAATCCTTGGTAAAAGTAAGCACTGCCATTGAACCTTGTGAGGAGGTTGCATAAATCAATTCAATTGCATTACCCATCGAACAGCACATATAGTTACTAAATGCCATATGGTAGGTGCAGTTAAAGCACAACAATATACAAAACACGAATATCTGTGCAGTGAATTCGCCAATTAACAGATAAGCAATCTAGTCACATTTGGCTATCCTGATTCCAAGGTTCTGGAAAACCATCTGTGGCCACACTTTTCCACACCACATACTTTTTAAAACTATGTCTACGTTTTCCTTCTCCAAAATTTCCAACCTTTAGTTATGGACATAGACCTGCAACCTGTAAGCACAGTAGTCTCTAGCTATAATAAACTGGAAGAAATCTTCTTCCATGCAATTTTAAATCTGAAACAGGTCTATTTTTCTTTCAGGCAGAACCCAATTACACGGCACGTATTTTTTTAATTGGCACACATATGCGGATTCACGATCGACATCAAAAGATAAGCATCTTCGCTCGTTCACTGCACAGATAGGCCTACCACATAACTCAGCACACAAGAGGCCTTTGCTGCTGTTATGTCTACATGAAATCTACGAACCTTGAGTTAAAAAAGTGCTTCTTACTTGTTAACAGTGAAAATTTCTTCTTAAAACAGATCCATTCAGGCTAGAATGTCCCATTCGGATGCACGCTGGCTAGCAAGCCACCATTTGGAAAAAGATGGCAAACGGAAATGAGTCAGAACGATCCACATCACTGAGCATGCAGGCTAGGCCTAATTTCGTTATCGCACCATTCAACAGATAATCACCCGAGATATAAATACCGGTTGAAGTGGATCAATACTTCGAAAGAGCCGCTCTTGGGAAATATAACGCTTAGTTGTAAATAAATTATACAATGCGAGTTGTATGGGAGGGATTTTCCCTCCTCCTCAAAGTCCAAGGTGAGTTCAAATCCCTATTTCGAGGCTGTTGACAGGTGTCAGGTGGCGCTGGCGCTTGTTCCAATTTGTACTCTTCATTCCAAATACTTTTTGGCGGCATTTATGCAAGTTTAGCATACAAAAGATTCTAATTGCTTGTTTTTACATGTGAATGGATGTGGAAGAAAGGTAGTAGGTACTGTACATTGTAATTATGTTCCCATTAATCTGGTCACTTATTTATGCTTTAACAAACCTAATGACCTGTTTAAATCACAGGTATATACTGAGTGCGGGTCGTCTGGGAAAAAAAAATAATAGAGCAAGGAAGCAAGATTATGGTTGCATGATTTTTAGAGGAACTATTCCGGCATTTGCCAGGAAACAACGTTGGGACACTTATATTGAGCTTTATTTGATCAATATTAAAAATTAACGACAAATTAAAATGTCTATTAGCACGGTCCTCAGAGCATACCAAGATTTTTTTACAGACATTTTTTACAGGAAAAATCGACAAAAATTAGCCTCAAAAATGATATTTTTTAAATTGTTAACATTATTCCCACACGTATGTTTGCGCCGAACAGGGCATTTGGGAGATCTGTGTTCGATTCCGAATCAAAACTGCTATCCTGATTGTTTTTTGCGATTTTCCACAGCTGTCTCCAGGAAAATGTGTAAAGTAATTTCTGTAACAATCTGCTGCCATGCTACCCTTTAGGTTTTGTGAAAATGAAAAAAACTGCACTACGTATTTTTGCTATGCTAGAAACATGCAAGGCCCGGGGTTCCATTATGCTGTGAAAATATCCAAGGGATTTCGTCATATTTAGGCAAATGCTGTATAATTACACCTTTGGAAATATTAGCATATTCCAGCATCTCTTCCTACTCCTCCCGAGCAAAGTACACTTTTTTTCTTCTTAATATTTGCATTATCTCGTGTCTCTTGCTTCAAAGCTAGGCGTTGTTAAATAAATTTTTTTAACAACAATAGAGTTTGCCTATTGAAAAGCCAACCTAAATTTTGCGTGCATCATTTGAGCAGAGAGAGCTCGATGACCACTAAGGTATTATTAAACAACAACAACAACATAACAAAAGAAACCCTTTGGAAATAATTTTATTATTATGATAAATGACTTCATGCCAATTAGCCATACATTTGGAAAACGCTTATCCTTTAATTAATATCAATTTAAATAAAATTCAGTGTATATGCATATTAATATCACATGACCCAAAATAAACTATTTAATGCCATATGTTGAAAGTAAACAGGTTTGATGGTAGCAAATGCTTAGGGCATTGAAACACCTTAATTTGTACCTGAATTATTGCTAGTAGCGTATGTGCTACATGCAAAACCCAAAAGGCATGCCACAGAATTTCGTCAATTTTGGCAATGTCTACAGCTGACTATTGGTATCAGGAAATAAATGCATTTACATTCGATAAACATAACATCTATTGTCAAAGGTGTAATAACTCGCTGGACGGTGGCGCCATCTGTGTCTCACACAGGTCCTACGCAGCACCAATTAATGTTTTAAGGAGACAAAAGTATTTCTAAAAATATTTAAAGTCATCTTGTCAGTCTTTGTTCAAATTCGGAAAGATTCTCCTTACAGAGCCCCAACATCGCATTAATTTAACGTGCTGCTTTCATAAGAATGGAGGACTTAAGATTGTTATGATTGTACAAATCGCTAGACATCTGCTCCTGGCTGAACGCCTCATAGATGTTTGCTCCCAGGGTTTTTTGGGCCTCCGAAAACAGCAGTTGGACCGCCAACTGCTCAGCTCTATCTCGGAACAGGATGCGTAGCAAACCACAATATATGGGAATGATCTTTGCCAAGGGAATCGTGATTTCGTTAAGATTCACAAAACCGTCTTTCTGGATCTTTTCATCGCTGACGAAATTGTAGGCGATGGCGTCGACCACGTAGGCAAATCCAGAATCTAGCGTCGTGGAGAGGACGTTTTTGCAGTCTTCGCTTTCGAACAAGTCCCTGGTCTCGTTTAACAAACTGGCATATATGCGCTCGTCTTGACTGTGCTTGCCGTTGTCGTCAAGCGGATCTTCGTCGGGGAGCACAAACGCAAACATGTTCAAGTTCTCGTTGTCGAGGGAGGTTTCAAGCTCTGTTCGAATCTCTGTTAAGATGCTCTGGATGCCGGAAATGGATAGCTTCTCGGTCAACGGGATCTTCTCCACACAATGCAAAGTTGCATCCCACACGAACCGAAACAGTTTCTCGCAACCGGGTCCCATGAACCGCTCGATCAGCGTCAAATACTTTTGTTGGACTTCGGTGGGCGCATGCACCTTTGGGCTGCAGCTGGCTGCGCCCTCTACGTCGATGGTGGATGGTGATGCATCCAAAAACATGTAGCCGCCTATGATGTTCAACTGCACGTTCAGGATGGTGGCCAAAAGGCAACAGCTATATGTACCTGCCACGACACGGGCGATGGACATGCATTTTAAGTTCTCCCAGAGTTCGAGCTTGTTGGGAGGCCTTGCTTCCAGGTTTTCCTTTACTTCCTCGCAATTGGCCAATGCAACAAGGCGATCGTGCAAGTTGGACATTAAGCCGATGGCAGTCACCTTGCACGTTTTCTGCGTGCTTTCAAAATGCTGCTCCTTTTTTAGGCGATCGAAGCAGTCGGACATCTCGTTTTCTTCCCACTCACGCATCTTTCGTTGAGAGTACCGCTTGAGCAGTACAAGGCCGCCGACAACAGCTCCAGCAAAAAAGAATTTACGCCTGTGGCGCTTGACGAATGACCAAATCTTCTGAGCAAACGCCATTTCTTATGTAATCCTTTACTTTGACGATGAAAACTGAAATTGTAAAACCACACATTATAAAAATCAGTCAAACTTTGTTTGAATAAGCTAATTCACCCTGACTGCACAAATTGGCAATATTTCAGTTCTGAACCTCTTGGTGACAATCACTCGTAGCACTGCATTAGCTTACTCGGTTTTGGAAGGTACCCAATGTTGTGCAGATTAATGAATGTGAGATGTTGCAGAGAATTCTGCTAGGCAAGTCTTGAAGAAATGATTGATGGCTGCATTGCATACAATAGAGCATGTGATGTCATCTGACGTCAGCAGATATTTTACTTTCTTCAAAAACTGCATTTTTCATCAACGTTTTAACTTTTGAAACTGTAAAATCGCTTGACTTGGCCATGTACGTGCTTTACAGATAAGTGTTAATGTAAATTAAATCTGCTCAAAGTTTATGTAATACGATAAGAATTTGTTAAACCTTGAAAGCTGAAAATTAAAACTGAATAACAAGTATACTCGACTGTTATGATATGCAAAGCACTGCCATTTTTCACTTTCGATGCACATACCGCGCTGCAATCCTCATATACGGGCAGTCGTGCACAACTGTCGTGACTAAAACAATTAAAACTAAACAACGTATTGTAACACCTGGACGCTGACGCAGTGACATCATGTCGCAGGTGTCGTATCTTCTATCCCCGAATTAGGGAATGATAGAAATAGAAAAACATTGAGTTAATTTAGAGTTATCACTATTCTGTATTCCGAAGCAGAATTAAATGGCCCAATGGCATCTAAATTCTCAGGCAATTGATGTTCTATAGGTATATTGACAGGAACTTGCACATAATGGCACATTTTGTGAGAAAAGTTAAGGTTCAAAAATCTAGTAAAAAAGGGACATAGTGGAAAATGGAAATACCACAGGAAATCCTTCCCAATCGAGTTTTGAACCCTGATCTGTCGATTGCCACGCAGATTATTTCGTGTAGGAAGTGTAGCCTGGAAACAACTTTAGAAAAGCACAGACAGTCCATATATAGGATGGACCCTTTTAATGGCTTGGCAGATAGCATAACCACTAAACTAAAAGTTTGGTCATACACTAGCCTAGAGAGAATATCAATAATTCGTGTTTAATATCAAGGCAAGCAATCTAGTTTAGTGGTGAAAAAGCTGTATATTAAAGAGTAAGCATTCGGATTTCATAAAAAAATTTAAGCTAAGCCATATTCTCATTTTGCTATAATGCATCCTATAACGAAGATTATAAATACGACAAAAACAACAATGTTGTTGTTTGGTTGCTACATGTTTGTCCCAGATAGGACGACCCTTGATACCCAAGAATGACGAATGGAGAAACATAACTGATATTAATACCTTTATTCTTCAAGATCTGAAGTGGTGCTTAGTTGAGACTTCTTTTCAAATCGATTGACGATAAAGTTGGTAACATCGATGAACCTTTCCACGCAATTTCCCAAGCAGGTTTGTGAATTTTTGTCAAAACGTGTGCTAGGCTTATCGACACAAGTTTCCCAGCAATGGTCGGTCAATTCATGCACCAAATTATGAAATCGCGCCTGGTTTTCTACTTCGTGCATGTAATTGAACTCACGTCTGTTTGTCATACTCTTGAATATTTTTAATTAATGAGGAAATGCTTTGATGTTACGAAGATATTGCAAATATAATACTTATTCTCAGCTCTAAAAAATGATACGCACAAAATTAAGCTGTGTACGTATGGTTATGCTGCTCAATTTCGGTTCGCACGTGGGTTCAGAATTGGGCACCATCTTCTTGCACGCGCGTCAAGGTTAATGGCAAGAAGATTCAACTGTCGCGAGTCGTGAAAATTTCAAATGTTGAGTTCGTTTTGGTAAGTTTACGTATTTAATTAGCAGTTATTAAATCATTTTCGGTATTGAACTCTGTTTTAAAATCTTTTCTTTACAATTCCTAATACGTTTAGATTAATTAGGCAAAATGCCGAAAGATATAACGGAACCGCCTTATAAACATAATGAGACGTTGTTTACAGCAAATTCTGGACCCATGCACTTTCATATGAGGCCATGTACCGAACGTCGGAAACTCAAAGGTTTGATAGAGGTAAGATAAGCGGCGAATAAGTCATTGAATTACAAAATGTGCTATTGACAAAACAAAAGTAATGTTGCTGCTTCTAATTTCTAAAATTGTGTCCCAATGTGTGCCGCGAACGTTTAGGGAGAAATGTATCTTATTGTAAATAGTAAACATCAGGAATGCTTGTCATAGCTGTTCAATGTAATATTTAATGTTCTTCAATGAGCAAATAATAGACAACCTTTTGAATTTCTTCAAACATGTATGGTGTGCGTTGACAATTTCGGCTTTTGTTCAGTGTGCCTTGAGAATTGTAACGTGATATTGTGTTTTGCCAGAAAAATGACATATTTGAAAACCACACATTTTTACATTATGAACAACAATAAACAATGTAGTTTAAATATACCAACTTGCCAAACGAGTCTTAATCGGAAAACAATTTTTAAGTAAAAATAATAGTAGCGTATAGCCTTTCTATTTCAGTGGTATTCAAACTGGGTTCTGCAACGTTTTAATAAATATATTTTTTTGATATGTCGTGTAATATGTAGCTATTCATTAAAGTAAAAACTGAATTTATCATTTTAGCAATTGCAATGTAGGATTATCACTTTTTCAATTCAATTCAATTCAACTCAGTACCCTAAAGTCAGCAAATAAATGCCATAATAATGGTAGGGGGAGTCATACCCAATTTCAGGAGAATGTTCCTATGTCAGTAGCGACTTAGACATCATTGTTAGATTAAATTTTAACTAAATCAGGGGAATCGCCAGGTAGGCTATTCCAATGTCTAACCGCATGCAAAAAAAGGACCAATAGTAAGCATCCGTCTTGGCACAAATCTCGGTTAAAGGAATGGAGTGATTATTTCTACTCCTAGAGTGGTCGTTAGGAGTTAATATATGGTAAACATGATGTGAATTAAGAGGGAGATTAAAACGTTTGAATAACCCCATAGATAAGATTTCGCGTCTGGACTTAACGTGTCCCAATTTAGGGAGTGGAGCATCTCTGTCACACTCTCTGAATTCTGATAACTGCCCTTAACAAATCTGGCTGCCCTACGCTAGACCATCTCTATATCCTGAATATAAACCATCCTGTGAGGGTTCCAAACAGAAGCACAATACTCCAACATAGAAGAACGCGAACCAGAGTTGCGTAGCCAGTTTCCTTTACATTTTCCCCACAATCTCAAAATATGGTGATTCCAAGAAAGGTTTTTGGTAATATAAACTCCCAAATACTTAATAGTATCAACGACAGTGAGTTGAACACCATCCAGAGCTTTTTATTCAAAAATAGCATTATTATACATTTTTAAATACAGTCAAACTCTCTTTAATTGCACAGCGACCCAGCAAGCCGAAATGTGCAATTAACCGGATTTTGCTTTAATACAGTAATCCTGGCTCAATTTTGTTGCTAGAATCCTTCAAATGGCTAAATTAGCAATTGTTATTGCCACTTAACATAGATGTGTGAGTCAAATATGAGCCATGAATAGCCATGTATGGACCATAATTAATGATGGGCCAGATTGTACCTCATAGTTGATCATCGACGAACCTTATTCAAAATTCGGTACATGAGCCGCATAAAACTGCAATGGTCTACCACATTTATAGCTAAGTTTTCACCACATATATGGCAAGTATCAACCATTAAGGTATTGTGTGCTGCAATGCATAAGCCAAATGTTCATATATCGTATGTGTATGGACAGATATGTTTACATGTGCATTACACGTACATCTAGTCATATACATGTTCATATATATATATATGCGAACAATTATAGCCATACATGGGTCACACGTCCTCTGATATGGCCATATATATATTCAAATGTGCCTAATATTCATGCATATTCATGCATGTCCCATGTTGGATTGTTCCATCTCAATGTGCAAATATCCGGTCACAATTCCATACAAGAGTTGCACATGGGGCTTGCAAAACATGTATATTTATCAGGTTTGTGCAATTAACTGGTTTTGCATTATGTATAGAGCAGGGCAAGGAGAATATGTGCAATTAAGCAGGTTCGACTGTGTTCTTGAAATTTGTGTTAAACAACAATTTATGCTGGAATTTCTTGTTACGTTCGGAAAATTGCTGTTAATTGGAAAAAATATCCAAATAAAAATAACAACACGATGTTAAACGCTCTAGAAAATTTATTGAGCTCTTTGGAAAATATTGTGGATTTGGACGTAATTTTTTCCTGCACATTTACTGGAGACCTTGTTAATGCATTATTTAAAAATCATAAACAATGTAAATAAACCAAATTAAATATGGTTAACTATATTTCCTGAATTGGAAACTGCTTAAATTAATTGCTTTGAAAGTTTCGGAACTCAAAATAATTTTTCAATTCTACAACTTTACACACGAGATTATTTATATAGTATTGCAATAACAATTAGACAGAGCTAAGTACACTGCTAACTTCATAGAACGTAGACCCTCATAAAATGCAGACAGCTCGTAAGCACAAATTTATCGCCTTATTTGTACATGTAGCAGAATCAAATGTTTGTTCACTGTTTTCTTTCATGCAGTTTTCTTACGATTAATTTACATACTAATATTTTAAAATGTTCATCTAGTTAATGAATAGCTTTATGTGTGTTTGTGCATGTCATGTGTCAACAGTGGATATTGCAAATTTAGGTTGAAATTAGAAATGGTTTTGTTTTTATAGCATGGTGGAGGGATTCTGGATGGAAGAATTTCGCCCAATTGCATTCGGTAAGAGTGGTTTTGCTCTTTTTAATTTTTCTAACTTTGTAAAGCTTTTTTTTATTGCACTGAATCTTGAATCACCAGTTTTTTTAATTTTTTTTAGGCTAGCTCCCGAAGGGTTTTTTATTGGTGATCAGGATGCAATTTCAACAGATTTTATCATTAGATCCGTGCTTGTGAATAAACCTCTTAATACTGTCGATTTTGCGTTAAAAAAGCAAATTAAGGGTGGGCAAAAAGTGTATTTTGACAAAGAGGACGATTTTGATAAATCACCGGCAAAATCAGGAAATAAAAAAATATCGAAATCGTGAGTATTTTAGTAGTTTTATGACATTCACTAGAAATTACATTATATGCTTGCATGGTTAACATGTTGTGTTGGTAAATTGTTTTTTAGTTGGAATAAATTCACTCTGGTAGAAGACGAGGCAATGCTGAAATATCTGGAAACTCATAAAAAAAGCGTGGAGGCTTGTGGCTATGCTATTTACAAAGAAATGTTTCATAAAAAGGTGAACCTAGAAATAAATATATTACGCTTGTATGTTTGTTGCATTAGTCATAGAGTGGGCCATGAGTTGAAAACTCCCTTCTAGCGATTGCAGTAGTGAAGGAAAAATATAAATATGTATTTGTCATGTTATTTTAGTACAAGAAAATGTAAATTTCCATCTTGTTAAGGTGGAGTAAAGTTCAATACGTCAAATTACATTTGTGGCCATGTGCACCTTAAATTATGTGTTTGGAATTGAAAAAAAGGCATTTCAATGAAATTTGAAAGCCAATAACAAAAAGATAACACAGTAAGACTAAAGAAACCAAACAAACATGGCATTCAATTTTGTTTGGGCTGTGGAAATAATCTGGGAGTAGTGATGCAAATTGTTGCCAATATCGAATTTTATCTTCTAGATTATAACTGGCCATACTGTTCAATCGATGAACAATCGCTTTCGTAAAAGTATCATCCACCAGTTGGACAAATACCCATCCATTTCTGAAAAGTTCAAAGAAGTTCTTCGTTCAACATATGGTATGTTTTGGTTGTGTCCGTTAAAAATGCAATTTTGTTTTATAAACTCATTTTTGCTTTTCATATTTTCTCTTTTAAGGTAAAAAAGGCAAGGATAGATCGAAAAATGTTATCAGTAAAGGAGATTCTGATACTTCTCAAAGCATACATGATTCTGATTCTGATGATAATTTCGGCTTACCACAAATTTCTTCCACAAGAACAAAAACCTTGGACCGATTTGGCCCAAATGCGAAATCGAAAAAAACATCTCTACAACAAAATAAACCATCTAAAGTGCCTACTAATAGCAAAAGGCCCATAGATGCTAAAGAAGATGATGCACCTTCCAAGCGAATAACCCGAACAAGTTTAAACAAGAGCCATGCTACTGATGTCACGTCTCAGGATTCGCCTGAAGCTGTTCTCAAAAAGCCCATAAATGCTGAAGAAGATGATGCACCTTCCAAGAGAATAACCCGAACAAGCTTAAACAAGAGCCATGCTACTAATGTCATGCCTGAAGCTGTTAATGAAAAGCCCATAGATGCTGAAGAAGATGATGCGCCTTCCAAGAGAATAACCCGAACAAGTTTAAACAAGAGCCATGCTCCTGATGTCACGCCTCAGGTTACGCCTAAAGCTGTCCACGGAATGCCCATTGATGCCGAAGAAGATGTTGCACCTTCCAAGAGAATAACCCGAACAAGCTTAAACAAGAGCCATGCTACTGATGTCACGTCTCAGGATTCGCCTGAAGCTGTTCAGAAAAAGCACATAAATGCTGAAGAAGATGATGCACCTTCCAAGAGAATAACCCGAACAAGCGTAAACAAGAGCCATGCTACTGATGTCACGTCTCAGGATTCGCTTGAAGCTGTTCACAAAAAGCCCATAAATGCTGAAGAAGATGATGCACCTTCCAAGAGAATAACCCGAACAAGCGTAAACAAGATTGATGTCACGCCTCAGGTTTCGTCTGAAGCTGTTCACAAAAATGCAAGTCCTCCTTTGGATAGCAAACTTGGGAGTTCAAAAAAGGCATTTCTGCGAAGTTTTGGGCTTCAGAAGACTAGTGCAGCAAAGAATCTGTCCGATTTATCAAAAACTCGGCTTTTATTGACCAAACATGATGGCCCTGTGCTCAAGACATTGCCAAAGATAAACACTGATGATTTACCAGCTCAGGCAACTGTAATTGAGTCCAGTAAATCTCTGCCTAAAAGTGTAAATAAATCTAGCTCAACGGTAGAGATTCTAAGTGCCAGGATGAAATCCCCGAAAAAGTTAACCCTGGTAATTCCCAACATCGAACCTAACTCCCCAAAGCGAAAGGAATTGCAAGCTTCAAGAGTCGCTAGCCTTCAAAGTGAAGTTCAAAACAAACCGATGTTGACTCGAAAATCATCAACTCACGATCCAAAAACCAATGGTATTGGTGAAACTCAAGTACCTTCAGTTAAACGTGGCAGTGCTAAAGATGCTAAACACATTTGTGATGAGGATAATGCTAATGCAGATAACATCCCTTCAAGGCAGGCTGTTGGAGATCGACAGAGTAAGATGGGATTAAGGTCCAGAAATGATACATCCGATCTGAAAACATCCACTGATCATGATGCTCCATCTGCCAGAAATTCCAGTCATCCAAAAAGTTCACCTCCCGCTAAAATGTCCGAACTAGCTCCAAGAAGAAGTTTGAGGAAAAACAAAATGGAAAATACGAGTTCACCGAATGATCTTGATTTACAAAGTAGTACCTGCAATCCCAATGGCATTGATGCATCCCATTTATCAGATAGCATTTCTGAACCTCCAAGGAAAAGTCAGAGACTAGACAAGGTGCCAAGCTTGAATGTGGTAAAGTTACGTGATTTGAAAAATAAGAAACGAGACTTTCGCATAACCAATAAAAGTAGTGGCGATGACAGCATGAACGACGAGGACATTACCCCCACCAATTCGGAACATACTTATATCGAAAGTTCAAGGAAGTCCAGATCTGGATCTGCCACCAAAATAAATTCAAAGAGTCCTGCAAGGAAACCTGATGAACTTGCTTCTAAAATCAGGACGAGGCAAACCAATACTGTTCCAAATAGGGCGCAAAAAATCAATTTAGTAAAAGTCAAAAAAGAAAAAGAAAACAGCAGCGACGATGACAGCGAACCTGTTAGGAAATTTAAAGTAGCTTCGAAAGAAAGTTTACAGAGGGAAAACGCGACCAGCCAATATTCATCAACTGACAAATCTGAAAACGATGATTTTGATTCCAATTCCAGCGAAGAGGAGTCCGAGCATTCTCACAGTAAAATTTTAAGGAATTCTACAAGAAAATTAGCATCTGCATCCAGAAGAAATTTAAGGAATTCGTCGAAAAGATCTCAATCCACTAACAGAAGAAATTTAAGGAATTCGTCGAAAAGATCTCAGTCCACTAACCGAAAAAATTTAAGGAATTCGTTAAATAGATTTCAATCGACAAACAGAAAAAGTTCAAGAAGTTCTTCACAGACGCCCAAGGAACTTGCTTCGAAAATGGGACCGAAGC
>JAQGAE010000765.1:0-30067 GCA_034696685.1 Julus scandinavius | reverse complement strand
GGGGGATAGGGGGTCTGCTGGCATTTGGACACCATGTAGACGGGGAGGGAGGGGGGTAAGCCACTGTGGACGTTAACTAATGATGGTATTTTTCAGTTTTTGGATTTTCTGTTTAATTAAGTTTTAAAGGTCAGTGAAAGGGGAAATGGACACCGGAAGAAATGTGTCCCCTGTCCCGAATGTACTTGAATTTTTGAAACCTCAGGGAAAGTCGGGAATTATGCCTAACTTTGTGTTAAACACCAATTTTATGCTGGAATTTCCCATCGAGGTCAGGAAATTTCCGTTAATCTAAAAAATCTGGAAAAATGTCGTGGAAGTGGTAGAGAGTATAGTGCTTGGAAATTTATGGAATGAGCTTTTGTATGTTCCACGCATTTTTCTAGACACTCTACTTTTAAATAAATAAATTAATTAAGGACGTCTATTAGGGAAAGGGGGGGTCAGGGCTAAAATGGACACCATTTGGATAGTGTTTTTTTAAAGGTATTTAGGGGACGTTCTTTTTGAATTCACCTTATGTCAAATGCAGTTTTGACGATTTTGTAACTTTAGTTTTGTGAAAAACATGAAAGCATTAAGTTTGTTTTGATGTCATTTAATTGTTGCCTTTGGCATGGGTGTTTTCTGTTTTTTGAGTAAACCAAAACAGAGAATTAGCTATCTATTAAAGCGGTCTTAATTAAGATAACAGATATTAGTTTTACAACCGATGACCTCTTGATGAAAAATACAAAGCAGATTAACAATTCATCCATTTATAAAATAAGTGTTATTCTAGTCAGATTTTTTTGGGGTAATCAATAAAACAAGTTACTAAAAAGTACAACAATCTCCACCAGAACGCATTGGAAGCCCATTTTGTTACAATGGTTATGACAAACACTGCCATGTTTACAATTTGTTCCCGTGTAAAATGTATTTAATTTCTGCAGTTTAGCTGTAAATACATTTGCTTTCCCAATATACTTGTATTTACGATGTCCATGTTTTTTTCTTCTTGCAGGCAATTTAGGCCACAGATCAACGATGGAGATATCCTCAGCCTATTCTCATCTTCAAGGAAAAGGTATGTTCAAAAGTGAAATTGCATTTTTATGATTGCAATAAATTATCTTATGACCTTCCACCGGTTTCCATACAGTTGGACTGACTACCATAACCCATGCACAGGGTAGTTTAGTTCCTGTTGTAATTACAAAACATGTAAGATGTTACACACCTTTTACTTAACAATTACGTTTATATTAGCAACAAAATTGACTACATCGAAACACAACCGACCCCGTCATGTTCACAATTTTTTGAGGTGAAACTTCTATTGGCGTTTCTACGCGCATGCGCCGCAAAAATAATAATACAAATGGATAGTAATGCATTAATTCAACTTTTCCTAGGAGCTAAGAAGTTTCACTTCTACAGAGCATATTTTTCTTCTTCAAGTTCATCCGAATGCATTTTTGGAAAGCAGTTTGTTACTCCCGAGTTAACAGTTCTCAATAAGCAATTTTGGTAAGCGTGATAAACAAGGTCGATTTTTGCAAGAAGACAAAGCAACCACCTTTGATATTGTTTTTTATCAGTGTATGCTGATTGTTCAGTTGCTATATAAATCCCCTCTATTCGAGGAAAAGGGGTGGCCTTGAGCAACAGTTTGCTGACCCTTACCGCCTATAATTGATTCCTAGATCCAGTGGTTACCTAGTATTTCGCTTAAAACATGTTGATTTATCCAATTTATATGCCTTCGAGAATCGAGTCAAGTATTCATTTATTCATTCACTCGACCCTTCAAAAAAAGTTCAAGTTGCGTGTATTGAGCACCGCCTCCTTGCCTCATATTTACAATCTTTCATACATTTTAATTCTCTTAGAAAACTCGCCGTATTTTAATTTCAAACAATAAACACAACAATGCTTAGGGAAGATAGAGGGGTTAGGGTTAGGAGCAGAAAACGTCTAAATGCATACTCTTGAGACCGGTGACAAATATGCATTTAGAGAGGTTATGTGTTTCGACAGGTTCATCAGCAGACTTGGACACATAAGGCTACCAAATAGGGAATTACCCCTTTTTTTCAATCCTAGACGAGTCACTAGTTATTGGGCACAATTTTAGTGCATATACAAGTACAGTAATTGTCTAGCATCTCCCTGCCTGTTGCATTTGGTTATAATTGTGTAGGCCTTCATAAAAAATGGCGTCTGTAGGTACAGTACACCACTACAATGACAGATTCTGTCCGTATATCCCTGGGACAGTTCAAAAAGGATCATCCGAGTGCTTCACACGAGGAACTAGCTCATACAGTGGCCAGAGACAAATTAGAAGATTAAGTTCAACCGAGCCACAATCTCTAGAACAATGAAGAAGTCAACATAGCATCTAGACAAATCTGACAACACAAACCTATATGTTAAACATCTACGGACCGTCAGGTATTCCGCTATGGTTAGATAAAAAAAACGAAGCCTCTTGGTAACCACGATCTTCGTTAACAAAGCCATTTTCAAAACTGACAGTATGATTATTAATTCACGATTCTCGACAATTGCTTGCTCCAGACTACCATTTTCCGATGGGCATGCTTTGTGGAATAAATTACCAGGCTGACAGATCCACTAAATCGCTAGTATAGCATTATCGATGTTATCACAAAAAAAGCATGTAGACGTGTATTGATAAAAGTACCTAATACACGTAATAGCTAGGGTGGGAAAAGGACTAATAAAGGTGTAGTCAAGATTATTGTCGTTTAGATGAAGTAGAAAAATGATGATTAACCTGCTGGAAAAGCAATTTGATTGGCAGTCAAGGTTTCTCAACTTGCCTATGGGGAAGGTTAATACTGTAAAAAAAAACTTATTTAAACATTCGTTACAATACCATAACTGTGGCGAGTGTTGCAAATGTAGGTTTTATACACTAAAAATGAGAATATATATATATATATATACGATCAAGGTCATTGTGAGATCTGTCATCTTGCTTATAAAATTCTTCACGCCTCTTGAGGCTGTGGTCAACCCTGGTAAAATGCCGGCGCCGTCTCCGGGACATGGCCGGTCGCCGGTGTTCCATGCCACAGTGAAGGAGCATGGCGTTTCACACACCGCGCCGGTAAACGTTATACGACCGGTTTCATGCCGGTGCTGAACTTGTCCCCATTACCAAAAACAAAGACGTCAAAATACAAATTGCAGTTTGTTCCACAAAAAACAAGACTATTTAAGCTCTCGACATCAACGACCTGAATAAAAGGTTCACTGACGTTCATACAACCATGTTACTTTGGTAGAATGAACGTGCGTATAATATGAATGCAGCTTTGATGTACTTCTCGCGGTGACAGGCACCCATTGTCGAAGCGATTTCTGCCCATGGCATATCCGCAGCTCGCGTCGTTCAAGCCGCTTGCAAAGAGCCATATCAGCTGATTTGCCGCACAAGGTTTTTTTTTTACCGTATTCTTCAGGATCTGCACGTTCACAAGATACATTCGGTCTTGTCGTTAAAACCGTACATGTATGTATATAGGGCAAAGAAAGAATGAGGCGCGTGATAAAATTCGAAATTAATATGGAACATTGGAACACGCAACATTCGAAAGTGAATATTGTGTGTGAACACTGCCCCCACGGTTAGCAACCTATTGAGCGGAATTTCCGATTTGGGAAGAAAACCGCATCGTGTGAACGTGGCGTTTACTCCCGCACACGAGTCTCTGTCATCATTGGGCATCTCCTGCAGCGTTTGTTGTGAGACTTCTTCTTCTTCACACATTCGTTCGCCATGGCTCTTGTATCGACCATCGACAGCTGCTCTGTTTGCATTCACGCGTTTTTTGGAGCTTTCTCCGCATTCTGACGTCGATATTTTGGCAAGAGCCAACCCCCGAATTCGTTTCCACGAACTATTTTGGAACAGCGAGAGTTTGTTGTCACCCAGACACGTGCACGTTGCCTGATATCAAGGTTATGCTACCAGAGTCGAGTGGGCGTTTTACGGCAACGTTGCTGGGTGTACGCTACCAAATTAGCATGTGGAAAATGCGCAGGAACATCGTGCTGAAACAGATTTCCAGGTTTCGCATCACCTGCTACGGAGAAGGGAGAAATGATATAGCATCGCGTTACCAACGTGACGTCATAGTACTGGGTGAACGTCAGTTGAATGCCAACGAACGAACGTGACGTCGTTGTTGTGCGTATGTGTTCATCAGCTGAAGGAGCCTTTCTTTGCATGTCAACGAACGAACATAACGTCATGTTCGTTGCTTTTTACTAAGCTGAACAGTCCGTTAAGACAAATAACAAGATGGCGGTCATGAGACTGCTTGCTACAGTAGAACCTGCCTAAAAGCATATAGTACCCTTAGGTCGGGCCAGCCAAACCACAATCTCTAAAACACTGAAGAAGTCAACATAGCATCTTATATAGTAGTCAAATCTGACAACACAAACCTCAATGTTAAACGTTTAATGGGCCGTCAGATACCCAGCTATGGAGTCTGCACTTATTGAGTGGGAACGTGTCAAATCTAAGTGCTAACCTCATCTTAGTTTGATATCTTACAAAATCATTAGAGCCAATACAAATTATTCATTATTACTTTAGAGAGGTTATTCATTTATACACGTTCTACTGTAGTAAGAAATCACTATGTTATCAATTGAACAATTCAAAATATAATTGTAGAAACCAGAATATTCTAATATAACCTATGAAGGACTGATGTAAAAAATGTCTGTCACTAACTGTCAGCTCATATATACAAAAGCTCACAGATGGTACTCAAGGCCTGTTTTGAAAAGCGTCACCTGTTTGCATGGTAACTACTACATGCTTCCATTGAGCAGTGGAATGCAATATAAGCTAGTGGTATGATTAATGAAATGAAATTCTAATAAGAGCAAGAACATCACCGAAACTAAGATGATAATTGTCTGTAAACTTTAAATATATGCCAAGTTTCCCATGATGTGTAAATGATGAAGATTTAATGCGACAACAAGCTCTGGTTACATTTTTGATCAATTGACGTCATTGAGGAGAATGCATCCGAAAATACTTGAATTCCATTGTTTGTCAGTGACCGAAATGATCGTGTAACCTTATCGAACATATCATTTACAAGATGTGTGTGCATCACGATGGTCACGCAAACTGGAGGTACTATGGATGTTGTGCCAGTGTTTATTCCAAAATGTCACGGTCTTGGTTTGATATTGGGAAGGTAGCATTGGTCGATATCCACTTAGGACTCTAGAAGATTCATGTAGAATCAACAATTTGTTGCTAACTGGTTTCTTTTACTCGTTTCAGATGTGAGTAGTACATCTCCTATGACGTCACCTGTCATCATCCGTCGCACCGCAGACATGACCAACAACTTGAACAACAGTATAATGGACCCGATAACTAGAGAAAGACGCTTTCAAGAACAGATTTTACAGTTAAAGGAACAGCAGCGCCTCCAGGAACAGATTTTAGTACAACAGTTTCACCAACAACAGCAACAGCTGAAAGAACAGCATGAAAGACAGTTGCAACAGCACATTACGGTAAAAACATCCTTTTCATTTGAAACTTTCTTTCATCTCAGCTTGTTCTGTAAAGGATTTTTGTTTTTATTGTAGTTAACTAAACATCGAATTGTGACAGGAATAACCAATTAATTTGATTTATTCGCCAAATGTTTGTGTTTATCCACAATGTGGCTGGTGTTCGGACGTACATATTGATTTTTTTTACATAACGCGGTCCTTTTTCATCCATTGGATGGGGATTTCCCCTCTCGCACCTCCGTTCTATTTATTGTTGCCCCTTCTCGCAACTCATTTTTAGAATTCTGAAAATAGTAAACGACTTCCCTTTTAAGTGGACCACATGGAAAATCGGTCACGAGTCAATGTCAGGAGAAACGGTTAGCGAAACAAATGTGTTCGTGCTTTTCCCCCCCACACACCCAAGAACCAGCGAAAGTTATTTTCAAATAGGGAAATAACTACCAAAAATAAATTAAGACTTCTTAGTGGTTTGTAAAACTGAAGTTGGGACCCTTTTTGAGTAGTTGGCACAAGTAGGACGTGGAAACTAAAAATGGCAAATTTGGGGGGAACAAAACCATAAGACATTCTCCATTTCGTTCGAGAGTATAGTAATGTCAAATTGCATTGAAATTGTGTATGTTGCAATTTTTTTTTTCTAATTTGGTAAATTCAATGTGGGCAACATTTTACTTCTTTACCTTACAGAGAATGTAGAGACAGATTTTCAAATTAACAATTCCTTAACTTCAATAGACAGGCATTTCAGCAGACCACGTCCATATGGTCTGCTAAAATATCTTTGACAATTCAAGCCCCACACACACACACTAGACTCAATTTATGTAAAATCAACTGCTAATGCCAAGTTCACACGCTGCAGACTTTTGTGCGTTTTGGTGCCACGCGCATGCGCACTAGCGCTTACATAGTGATGCGCCGCCCCTTTATGCTTTTAGCTCCGCCCATTTGACACAACGCAAAGTAGGTTTTCTTACTACTTTTTTCTGTTCTGTGTTTGTCCGGAAAATGGCGGTCCCTCCATATGGTTTTAAAATGGTTCCCCATTTGAACCATAGGTGACTGCACATGCGCAGTAGGTCTGTCCGGAGACTGGTCACGTGTAGTGTGAACACGTGCAGCCATACCTGGCATTACCTTCAGACTTTGGGACCTCATAGAGTCCATATAAGTTCAGAAGCAACGGTATAACGGCCCCAAATTAAATTTTGGCAGGTGGGCCAACAAATTGCAGTTACGTCACTGTTTCCGAGCATCGAATCTGCATTAATCATTCCCGTAATGTCAATGTTTATAATCGGATGCAGGAAGTAAACGCCACACTCAGTACAATCGAGTAAATAGTGGATCCACGAGTCCGGAAGTAAATATCTACGTATATATATACAAACTATACTTATTTTTAGTAACATTATGCATTGAAAAGCAAATCCTGAAAGGCATACACGATTTGGTGCTGTGAAGCGCATCACAGTTTTACCATCTTATAGATCGTTCATCTTATCGCAACCTGTTTTAATTCACGAATAAATTGAACGGGCCATAAAAGGCGAAATTAAAGCTAGTGATTTCGTTGGTGGGTGGGAATTACATAAGGCAAAAAATTAAAAGCGCGTTGGATCTGAACAGGTGACTAAGCACGTTCGTGGCACTGCTTGCTGTTTTTGAAACCTAGCGAAAAGGGGTCAAGGAAGACCGCTCTGCCATACCGTCCATTGCCATTGTCCCAGCTAACCAGATTCGATTAACAGGAAAATCCATCGCTAAATTAAGCCGGGTCTCCACCAAGCCTATCTATGAATCCGACTCGAGGTTTGTTCAAAAAAGTTTGCTTACAAGTTACCACTTTTGCTTCAGCAAACTTATGACGCGTTTGTGAGTGCAGACTCGTGTGTTATCATATGTGTTGTATGTTGCTGTTGGTGGAGACACGCTTTTGGATTTTGAGGCAACTGCACGAGAAAATGCATGTTTTCTTGTTTTTCTTTCTTTTGCAAGGCGGAAAAATCTATACTTAGCTCCACCGAAGGTCGTCGAATAGAAATATACTAAAAAATGGTAGCAAAAATACGCCAGTTTTATGTAGAGCGTGAGTCATTGATATGTAAATAGCTACTGGTTACCGTGCTGCAGGAAAAAGCCACGGATCCGGGTTTCCAACGGCGAGGGAGTGAGTGGCCGTTGCTGGTGGCGCCACCTTTGGGTTAGTAGGTGGTCAAGGTTTCCCAAAAAATAATAGGCTACTAAGCCATTCATAAAGGACATCCCCGAAATTCCTTCAAAAATGCACTCCCCCTACCCCCTGTCAACAAGGTGTCCATTTTAGCCTGGATCATCATTAGCGGTCGTCCATAATGGCTCTCCCTCTCCTCTCTTCTCCCCCCCCCCTTCCACTTCCTTCATCCACATGGTGCCCATATGCCAGCAGACTCCTACCCCCCTCTTGAAGATGTCCTTTTTGAATGGCCCCTAGGAACTTTTGCTAAAGGCCAGAACGATTGCGAATTAAAATAACGCCCTTCAAAGTCCAGACACACATGTGCTCCTACACGGTCAATTTTGGCATGCCATCATTCCTATAATCTTGGAATTCAGACCTGTGTTCACACATGGTTCACTTCTGGATTGAACAATTGATAACAATAAAATATTGATCGAATCGTGTATGGGCACCTGACGTTTCCATCGATGTCAGTTGGCGGAAACTGCGTCCATGCAAAATTGATGCAGAAAAGGGCGTGCGTGTGCCCTCGTGCTCCGTAGTTCCCCAACTGTAATCACTTAGCCCTTACTCCATAATAACGCTGATGATCCCCAGGGAGGTGGTGACACTGAGAAACTACGCTCAATTGGCGTGCCCTTGGCCTCGGCTGTGGCAGCGCCCCCTTAGGGATGACTCCCACTTGGCCAGGGCTCTAGAATCCTCCTGCGGAATTCCTAAAATTAGACCCGTTTGGATGGCGTAAGCTGCTTAATTATCGCTTAAATTAAAGGCCATCGAGCGAATGAACGCATCAAATTGAACGCCATAATTACACCTCAGTAAAACACGTAAATAATATAGCGCGGGGGCTCCTCACTCAAGCTCAATTTCGATGTCAGGTTGTCGTGTTCATCGAAGGGCGCCATAGACGACGTTCCATTGGTCACATGTTACATGTATCCAGATGTAGGAGACAACGATATTTCAAAGTCGCTGGATACATGTATGCAGCGATTATCGTTTGAACAGTACACGTGTTGTTACGAAAGTAGCACGTGCGGGAGTTCCGAAGATTGGAACGAATTTGTCGTTGTTCTGTTTTTGAATAAAAACTGACGGATTTTAATGAGTTCATCATGGTTTCAAGTGTTATTTCATTTCTATCATTAAACATACTATGTAAGTGCAGATTTTTCAGCTGTAATTGCAACAAGGAGTGGAGCATTTGCCGGTTATAAGGCACACAAAGTGCGTTTTAACAACTGATGAAATAGGGAAATTTGAACCGGATCCACGTTAATGCGTTGTTCAATTGTTATGAATTAATGTAGACTATCGTCGCATCATGCACCTAGAATCCAAGGGTCCTTTCCATAGCAATCAGCATTTAGGGTTGTTTTGTCTCCTTTCAGGAGTATTGGGAACAACAGAAAAAGTTGGAAGAAGACGCTCGCATCGAAAGAGAAAGGAGGGACAAACAGAGGCTGGACGCTCTGAAGAAAAAGGAAAAGCACGAACAAAGTAAGTGCAATTTACAAATAAACTTTTTTTTTTCATGAACGCCATCATCAAACTTTTGACATTGAAAATCATCAACAGAATATTAATTGCATATCAAACAAACACACCCATTGCAAAAGCAAAAATACATCATGATTCCTTATAAGTTGTCATGACTTCTGTTTTAGGAAACGCGATGTTTCCCGGAAAAAGCAAATGCGAATTTCTAGTTTAAACTAGTTGAAACCGGCAATGACATCGCATCGAATAAGTTATTGCATATTAATCATTATTTACTATTCTGATCATAATGCAAACATGAGTGTTTATGACAATTGTTAATATGCTGATATGAAACTACCGTCACAAATAAAGTTTCAAATTTAAAAAGTTTTTGTTGAAGATGTGAATGCTAAATAATGTGGGGATAGATGTTTTGGTTGTTCAATATATAATAGATTTCAGTTGGCGTTAAAGTGTGCTTGAGTGACAGTTGAGTACCATGGTACTTCACAAAGGGGCCATTAAAAAAGGACGTCCTCAAGAGTGGGTAGGAAGAGTTTGCTGGGACTAAAATGAACACCATGTGGACAGGGGGAGGGTTGAATTTTTGAAAGAATTTCGGAGACGTCCTTTTTGAATGGCCCCTAAGTGAACACTCGGGTGTCCATCCTAAGAATGATTGGTGTTTGATTGAATAGAAGAAAGAAATACGTAGTTCTAGCAAGGGTTCACATTTTTTTTCTTCAAGCTCCCTTAGAGAAAATATGGCATCCACAAACGTCCCCGTCCCCCTTTCGTTTTCAAAGCTAACCCTTTTTTTCAGTGGAAATTTCCGCATTATTTCGAAACCATATTGTTGGTGTTGCTGGATGCACTCAGGCAGTGTTCCCTGAAGCATAAATTAAAGATTTTCTTTTTTATCTTGAGCTGAAGAAGATAATCCCAGCAGGCCGCCCTTTGCCTCGGCCAGCCAAACATGTTGCGGCCGTCCACATCCGACAGGCGCTGCCACTTTTGCTTACACAAAAACCGAGAAGAAAAATATTTTTTCCGGGAGTTTTATCGTGGTCACGTGACTTCCTCTGATCTAATTCTGGCCCTGTTGCGTTTATAGCATAGTGTAAAGTTCCTATTGATAATTGATCAGTTGCATGTCACCGTGCTGCTATTTTCGAACGGAACGGGAGGTCTATATAGTATCTCGCCAAAGCCCCGTGGCAGGAAATGTAATGTTCGGCAAGTAAGCAAAAATACACAAAACTCGGGTGTGGATTAGAGGGATCACCTTGAACTTGACGTGTTTTCTCAATGAACCTATTTGCCAATGATGAGAATGAGCATGTGTGCCTTTTTGAAGTAAATCAGTAAATCAGACCTAAGGGGTCATTCAAAAAGGACGTCCACGAAATTACTTCAAAAATTGACCCTTCCCCCCTCATACCCCTGTCCAAATGGTGTCTATTTTACCCAGACACCCGCCGCGCCACCACTCCCACGACATCAGCTGCAATCCTACACCCCTCTCGAGGAGGACGTCTTTTTTGAATGGCCCCTAAAGCGATGGAACCTTCTTAACCATGATCATGTTTGGAAAGAACCTTGTTTGGCAAGGACCGAAGGACAACCCTTAAAAACGGTGCATGCTTTGCATCGATAACACCGGACGACCTATTTTGGAGAAAAAAAAATAAGCTAGTGGTTTTTGTTGTTGTGTGTGTTCGGCAATGTCAAGGTTGTCCAAATCAGTTCTTGGTGCAATAGTTTTCCATCCATTATTGATGTCTGATTTGAGGAGCAAAATGAAATCAGAGCAGGAGGTGGGGCAAGGTCACTTCAATTTGTTGGCAAAAACTTGCCCAGTTTAGCTCGAAAGCCTATCTGGGTGAGAAAAAGTTAGAAACATTATTTATTATCAAATATCTCTCGCTAACTTGTAACTTTCCAAAATGGTGAATTAATGCTGGACACGAAACGACAATGACCGCAGAATGTAAAACGTGACCGCTACAACAATATTTTTAAAACCGGTGTTTTGCGGAAGTGTGTTGCAAAGGGCATTGTTGCCTTCTACATAATTAATTTCACTTGTCGAATAAAGGTTTACTCGCGAGATATTTAGCATTTTCAACATGGCCGCACACTTTTACTCCAGAATCGGCTATATTGGAAATATAGATGGGAATAACGCTTAGGGACCATTCAAAAAGGACGTACTCAAGAGGGGGTGGGGAGTCTGTTGACATGGGGGGGGGGAGGAGCCATTGTGGACGTCCACTAATGATGGTATTTTTCTTTTAGTTTTTGGATTTTTTGTTTAATCGAGTTTGAAAGGTCAGGGAAAGGAAAGGGGAAAAATGTACTTGAATTTTTAAAACATCGGGGACGTCCTTTTTGAACGGCCCCTTATGATGATGATTTTGGTTTGGAAAAATGGACCATCCATTGTATTTTTTCGATGATGTCCACGTTGAGTGTCACAATTATACCAAGGAATTATGTTAACTAATTAAATTCCGGTAATATGTATTTTAGGTGCAGTAGCATCTTCAGAGGTAAAACAACGTTTGCAAGAATTTGTTTTGAACAAGCAACAGAGAGAGGCTGCAGCAAACAGTGCCAATTCGCCCCCAAACATTCGTAATTGGTAAGCATTTAACGTGTTTTACATATAATGCAACAAAATCAACTCTTAGCTATCTAAATTCCACATATTTGTGATTTAAAAAAAAAAAAAAATGTCTGTAGAAAAGTATTTTATGATGCAAGGAATGGATCCAGCATCACCTTGCCGCATGTTACAATTACACAAACAGTACTCAATGACCTTATTTGACTTTTTTCAACTTTTTCAGGCATCTCATGGGCAAGTACGACGATGACTTCCCACTCCGGAAAACAGGTCAGAATGGTTTCTAAGTCATGACAGTTTTTCAGTAATCAGATTCCGTGCACAAAAGCAATACCTTTTACACGTTGTGGCGGCCAAATTGCCACCGGCACACTAAATGGCATCATTTTGGAAGAAAAGTGTAAAAAAAAAGAAGCAAACTCTCAGATTCAGCGAAATGCTCGCGGCGAGACGAGATGAATCAGTGACCGAAAATAAGTTATTAAGTTGATCAACAAATTATCTCGTCATCTTGTGCGTTCACACGCGGACGAAAAATAGCTCGCATATATATTACTCAACGCGTTGCAATTTGGCAAAAGCCACTGCGAGCAACAGGATGGGAGGGCGAAGTTTTTGGCTTAAAATAGACGTAGAGTGATAACATCCTGGCAAATGTTACTTGCCAGATATATTCACGATACAAATGCTATTTGTGGAATGGCAAAAGCCCGCGTTTTTGCAAATCCGCGGCACGGAAGAAAAGAAAAAAACCAATGCGAGAAGTTGATAAACAGCCTCAGCAGACATGAGTTTTCTGAGAAATTCCAGTGTGTTTTTGCATCTTGTTCGTCCCAACCCCACTTTTCAACCGAAACAAACTATGACACGAGTAGTTTGTAATATTAACTGTTATTAACAAAGTTGTCTTTCTGTTCGCTGCTGATAGAGGTAACCCTCTCCTCCACTTTTCTGCCAGAATTGATGGCAAAGAGATGTTAGACTGCTGTTGCTGCTACACTGTGAGTCATAAAAAAGTAGAACCCAATAATAAAAGCATTACATCGACGTGAAAAATGCTTCGATTTCAATGAAATTTGGCACTTACATAGAACAATAGTGTAGGAACGAAAATAAATTATAAAATGTGCTCAAAATGTTCTCCGGTGGCTTTTACACGAGCCCGGTGTTTAACGCGCCATTCTTTGATTGACGAATCGATTATACGCTGGTCGAGTTCAGTCTAAGTTTTCTTAATTCGTAGTTTCGAGTCTTCGATCTGTAAACCCTATCCCAGGGAACTCCCCAAATGTTGTAGTCCACTGGATTCGAGTTCTGGACTGTTTGGTGGCCAGTGATTGGGTTCAACTCAAACTGTGGCGTTTCCAGTTGCAGCAGCTCAACTATTTCTCGAGCACGGTGAGCGAGCGCACCGTCGCGTTGAAAAATGAAAAAAATCCGAGATTTGTCGCATGTCCGGAATAAGTTTCTTATTCATACACTATTGTTTTATGTAAGTGCCAAAGTTCATTTAAATCGAAGCATTTTTCACCAAGGTGTTATTTTTGTATTGGGTTCTACTTTGTTATGACTCACAGCGTAGAGACCAGTGCTTAGATTATCTGTCCATCTCTTAAATTTCTAGTGCCGCCAAATGTTTTTTTTTTAACGCTTTGGAATGGAATTGTTGACTCGGTGACGCAAATTCATTGACTAAATCCTTGAGGCATTTTCTGGCACTTGGAACTTTTCAGATTTAGTCTTCTTGCGTCATCAGGCATCCCTTTAATAAATGGGATTAACGTTCAAAACGCAAAAGGTCCCAAACAGCAAACTCCCATTTCGGCAAACGCTGACAGAAATGTTGTCAACCCTGCCAAAGAACATTCCTCCTCCACCATCAGCGAGCAGAAAGATGCCAGCCAGCAAGTGTATGTGTGTGTGTACTCAAACCCTGAGTTAGCATGTGACTTCTTCATTAATTAGTTTGATGCTACCCAAGAAGTGACGTAGAGATGATGATCTTAGTATTTGCTTGCATTTTCATTAATTCTAGCTTCTGAACCCAACCTTAAAGTACGTTCTATCATGAAGCAAAACTTGGTAGCAGGACGGAACAGTCCGTTGCTCAGACGCAAAGATACGGTGGCTGTTCGTTTAAGCAAGAGGATGCCGCCCTTGACAAGTAGGAGTTTTACCTACATTGCCGGCTCAACGTTTCAACTGTTTTTTTTATATATATTTTCATTCATTTATTCAACATTTCTTAAAACGTTATATCCACTGTTTATCGAGAACAAAAAAGCTGGGTTTCATTTAAAGTTAAGGGCCATTCAAAAAGGACGTCTTCAAATTTTCTTTAAAAATTGTCATCCCCCAGACCCCTCCCCCCTTCATCCTCATAGACGTCCTTAATAGTTTTGAAATTTTCATGGCATTTTTCCAGATTTCTATGATGCAAGGAAATTTTATGACCTCGAAGGGAAATTCCAGCATAAAATTGGTGTTTAACACAAATTTTGGCATAATTTCAGACTTTCCCGAGGTTTTAAAAATTAAAGTACATTTGAAAATGATGACATTTCTTTAAATTTTCTTCTGTTGTCAATTTCCCCTTTCACTGAACTTAAAAACCCAATTAAGCAGATAATCCATAAACTGAAAAATACCATCATTGATGGACGTCCATAATGGCACCCGTACCTCTTTGTCACAAGGGATTTATACAATAGGTGCCATTCAACAAATTTTTCCCCGAAATTACTTCAAAAGTTGACTTTCCTCCCTTCCCCCTCCATCTACCCCCAGTCCACACGGTGTCCATTTCAGTCCAGACCCCCCCCTTCCCCAAACACCTTTAGAGGATGTCCTTTTTGAATGGTTCATTACGAGGGAGTTAGGACCTATTTGCATGGATTGTTTGCATCGTTTGCCTTCTTTTCGAAGTGCCCTAATGATTGATAAATGGCTAGTGCCGTTGATGACCACTGACTAACCTAGGTTTTGTTAACAGCATGATGCAACCAAAATTCCAAAGACTGCAAATGGTCCATTAAAGTCGAATCAATATTCTTGACCATGGTCCGAAATAACAAGATTTTGTGTGCGACCTGAATGCGCAATGAGAATGGCACATTGAAATGCATACACGGCTATTTGTATACAATTCCCTGGAAATATGTCACTAGTGACAACAGAGTTCTGCAATGTGGTGACGCAATTATGATAGTGACATTGAGTACAGAAGAACCAAAGATAGCTTCTTTTTTAGCATAAATGTGAAGAATGTATTCTTTCTAACCTTGATAACAGATGACTGAATATTCTGTGTGATGACTAGCAAAGATGGCAGAATTTTAATCAAAATCATTGGACCATCATCCTTGACATTACGTCACATTTGATGGACTCAGACTTGGCAAAAAGTTCCTGATGCTCAATCTGTCGTCATCCTGTCTAATTAGCCGTGATGCACAGTCTCTGCAAGTTAGCAAGATGTCAGGGAAAGAAAATGTACAATGGTAGTAAAAGATTTGCCATCTTAATAGCAATTTGGCTTGTTGTTCAACATGTTGAATAGCAGAAGCTATTCCTGTTTCAAACAATTGGGTCAGTTGACGAGTTAGAATAAGAAACAGAAAGGTGCCGCTGTCGCCAACAAAACCGAGTCTTATTTGTACAAGATTCTTGAGTCTTATAGGATAAAAACTCTCACATGTCCTTCAATTTGTCACATACAATATTACACAAAATTCCAAGGGACCGAAATGGGCATAGGTTGTTTTTTCGGTATGTGTTTAACATAATCAAAAGATTACTTTTAAATTTGAAAAAAAAATTCGGGGATAATAGGGTCCAGAATCATAATTGGGGTGGGCAATTTTGGCCATATAGTTAGGATCGCCAGTTTTTATAATAACCCAAGAAAAATCGCACTTTTAATGCAAAAGTACAATTCCCTTTTTATATTTTATTAGAAATTATGAAAAAAAAGACAGCTTAATCTGATTTGATATTTATTAATATCAATGATAATCGTTCCAAGGAATGCATGAACAAATTTAGTGACTTTTTGACAATATCCTTGAGCATCAACGTAATTTTAGAAATATTTTTTTAAAGCATTTTCATCACAATTAGCCAAAATTTAGTCATATACTACTATGTAGTATATCAAAAAATGGGTTTTTTTATGTAAATTTTTCATCTGGCATTCAGCAACTCAATTGACATTTGGAATTAGCGTGTATTCTCCATAAGAATCTAATGTCCTTGACCTAATTTAGTACCGTTTCGTTAGTTAACACAACTCCCTCACTCTCACAGCGCCATTTCTGGTGACTAGCAGACTCCCCCGCAACATTCACCGATATTTTAAACTGTACCAGCAAATTAGCAAGGAACATTGAACCTCAACCTCATGTATTCTAGAAATACTAGGGCTACTCGAACGAACTTTATGGTGCGCATGCGTATTAGATTCAAGCAGCTCTGCCAAGGTCCACAAGTTGAGTGTCTTTTGTGACATGTGCACAAATGCAGCTTGCGCAGGCCTATCAAGTTGGACTGCAAGAGCAACTTGCAGTTAAATCCTTCTTTTTTCACCAGCACTTTCACAAAGCCCTATTTGCAGTAGGTTCAACCGATTATACTAAGTCGTCATTTTAAAAACGTAGCCAGCACATTTACTATGTTCCCAATTAACTGATAAACTGCAGACATGTGAGGAATTTTTGGGGTCAGTTTGAGTATCCCTATTGCATTTTCACACCTTTGCATCAGCCCATGTACTCGCAATCTGCCATCTCTCAAAGCTGCCATATTCGTGACACATTACATATCCGTACTACACAGGTCATCGCACACATTGCATTTAATCGAGCATCCAAGGCCATGTCTAATGTTTCTGGTACTAAAGACCACTCTCACAAACTTTTTCATTTCATTTTCCGAAACTTCCATACTCATCATAGGCTTGGGGGCTTGAACTGGAGTGTTTTGGGGGTGTAAGTTTCTCTGACCCTTATTTGCCCGACTTTTTGCAGTTGAGACTGGAAATAGCACACCCGATTCCAGTCCAAACTCACCACCCAATGGAATCACACTACATTCGCGATCCAGTAGCGGAAGCACCACGATTCAAGAGGTGAGTGTGTCATCCCCATCACCACCCTTCCCAATATCCAACATTCTTCCTAAACTACGGTTTTATCATTGCAGGAAATTAGTGGATCTACGTACGGTGCCCTTGGCCAAGGAAGCATAGGAGATCTCACTTTGTATTCATCCCCATCATTGCCAAACATCTCTCTGGGAAGGCCTCATGTACCCAACAGTAGTGGTGTAAGTGAAAACACTTTTAGTTCTATCAAATTCCCTGACTTTCCAGGTTGTGGGAACCTTGTTTGTTTAATTTATTGCATCAATGAATAACAAAGCAAAAGTGACAGGACGATGTACAGGATGAATTAATTACACGATGAAGTCTGCCTTTAAGGCCCATTTCTAATTGCGGAAATTTCCACAACACACCAGTTGGCATTTTTGTTTTCAACTGAATTTCATGATTATAATAATTGATATTTAAATAATACCTGCAAAAAACAATATTACGTTTTTACGAGCCGCACAAATAATTGTAAATTCATAAAACAACAATCAATTAATCTCAATAACTCAGCCTAATCAGAATGTGCTTCAAATGATATATGTAGAAATGGTCCAGAGTAGGGCAGCTAGATTTGTTAAGGAGCCAGTTTCCAACATTCCCCCTCGTGTTCTCAGATCCTCAGAGCAGATGCACCGGTGTTATTTGGGGTGTTGTGCATCTAAATACATGTCCTTTCTAAAAGGAGAGCTCATTGGTCTTTATTAGTGACAAGCACAAATGTTGTGGCTAAATCTGGCTGGGGTGTTAAAAGAGGCGCAAGATGGGAAAAGCCAAATGCTTAATGTTGCAACGACCACATATGTCGACCATAAAACTGGACTATTTTTAGCCACTTCCAAAAGTAGTTTCCATCAGCTGGAATTTAAAAAAGAATTCGGGCGATAAAGATTTGGGGAGGTAAAGTATTTTAGTGCGGGAGTGAGCCTTTTTTTTTTTTTTTTTTTTTGCATCTTTTTTTTTTCTTATGAGTTCAAGTTTGAAGGAGCTGGAGTGAAAGAAAACAGCGAAAACCGATCCAGATCGTGGGAACTACAAAACATTTTTTTTTGCCATCTGTTTTGTTTTTGGCCATAAAAAAAAGCACCGAGTGAGCCTTATTACATACACTGATGCTGAGCTAGAATCATCTTACTAGTTTTTTATACTGAGAAGTGGTTGTATACAACCAAAAAAATGTTATGTTGGATGGAATCCCCCCTAATGTAAACACGCTGATGCCAAAAACAGCAAATGTAGATTCTCTCTGCCCCCAAGCATGGAATATCCATCAGAGAATTGCATGGTTCAATAGCGAGTCTGGAAAACTTGCGTCATGTTTTGGAATATATTTACGCAAATTACGATGAATTTGAGAAAACAAAAATCTCGGCTATGTCATCAGGATATCTTACACTAAAGTGTAATGATAGGGAGACGTGTATATATACACACCCGAAGTATTAACGTCATCTATGATTAATTCTGAACAACTGATAATTTGTTCAAATGCCATATTCTCACATGCTGGTTCCCACTGAACTAAGATTCTAAAATAATGAATTTGATAACAGTGTTGCCAGACAACGTGCGAGTAGTTATGATGAACGGGAAAGGGCGCAAGTTTGGGTAGTGGAGTATGGGGAGGACGCAAATTTGGGTAGTAGAGGATGGAGGAAGGGCGCAAATTTGGGTAGTGGATGATGAAAGGGTTGGGGAGGGCGCACATTTGGGTAGTGGAGGATAGGAAGGCGCAAATTCGGGTGTTTTTTCCTGAGCGCCAAATATCCTCGCTACGCCACTGCCCCTACCATATGGAATTTATTTAATTGAATTGAATAATTCTGAAACCTGCATTTCTACGGTGGAACATTGTCTCTGCACGTGCTGAAATCTCGAGCCAAACAGGTGTCACCTACTGATATGCACGCCTGCTTGCGTCCTGAGAACGCTAGCACGAAAGAGAACAAGGCCGTGTCTTGTGCGCTTCTGCCTCGTAAAACGGTTGTTGCATCCAGAGATAGGATAGTTTCCAGAGGTTGGACCAATGGCGCGCATTGTCTTACTGGTGTGGCTCGATATCCCTACCGCACGATAGCAATCAAGGATATGCATTACAGACCTCGTTGAATTCCGTGCAGACAGTGTGTGTGTGCGCTACAAAGTCGACACGACAAGGAAGGCAAAAATGGAACAATTTACGGTTTCCCCTGCGCTCGATATAGCGCTGTTTGGGGTGTTGGCTGCGCACTTTTTTTCTTCCTCCAGAACAAATATAGACGCTGAAGGCTGGACGTTTTTAAGACTTCGAGCTTTGAATGCCAAAACGAAATAGCAGGGCAAGATGTGTATAGTATGGTTATATATAGTAGAAGCAGCTAAAGTACACTGCCGCGCATGTCCTCCGACGTTCTTCATTAAAATTCAATTGTTTCATTCCGCCTTTCTTCGGCATCGTGGTGCCAAGGTGGCCTAGCTCCTCGAAACAAAGGTTTGCCATCTTCGGGTTGCTCGGAATTTAATAGACGTGTAACCATAAGAGCCAAAATAGAACCCCCTCTACATCGGTTTAAAGCTGAACCATTGTTTTGAAAAACACCATATAGCAAAGACAGGGTCAAAAGCAATGGACATCAGCCAGCATCTCTAGAGTTGGGTTAGACTCCAGTAGGGATTGCTCAACCATTGTTTAGAAAAATCACCACAACAAAGACTTGATTGAAAACGAGACAAGAATACAAAGTCTACGCTATAGTCAACAACACATAAATGACCAATTAGCAATTCAAATAAAAGGAGTACGTTTTGGGAAAATATTCCAAAAAAATCCACTAAGATTAGTATGTACCAGTTGGCCAAAAAGGGTTTCCCCAGGGCAGCATCCTTTCGATGACTACACATTTGTCAGCCTATGATGCGGGTAATTGATACGCAGTACCTTTTGAAGACACTTGTTGTTTTTGGCATGTGGGCTTCTGCTGAAAATTTTAACCCGAGGCAGAGTCGCTGTTTGAAATAACATGTCATTGATAGTTCAAAAACTAAAAATCTGTTTTCTGTCAATTTGTAATTTCAGGAGAATGGAAACAAAGTTGCAGCCATGTCTGAAGCTCAACTGAGGGCCATGGCAGCCTCTAGACTGGGAGCACCTCTTACAGGACACGTGCTGCATGGGCTACTGCCCTATTACCCTTCACTTCCAGGTAATTCATGTTTTCATTGTAATAAATCGATCAGTTACCCAATGGTAAGTGTACTACTTAAGTTTTCATTCACATACTCTCTGGGAACTCTATGCACATTTAAATTGACCCTATAAACCAGAACAGTTTTATAATTGAAACGGTCCCCAATCTTTAGTAATAATCGTGGTTTCATGCATATTAACACAATTGCCCGCAATGTTTCCAACGACTTATTTTCTCTATGCCAGTCATCGACGGTGAGTTTCCACCACCGACTAGTCCAGCCTACATCCAACAGCAGATGAAAAATCTGGAGCAGACAAGGTCAGGGGGGCACTCCGCAACAATTATTCCTGGTCTGTACCCTGGAGGGCCCATCACGGATGCCCAGGTGGCCCAGGCCAGGCTGCACAGGACAGGGCATCGACCGCTCGGTCGCACTCAGTCCGCTCCTCTCCCACTGGGACATCCGATGCTTCAATCTCAAGGAATGCAGTTACTTAGTCAGCAGCAGCAGGAACGCTATCTGCAGGAGAAACAACTGTACGAACAGCAGCAGCAGCATAATCTACTCAAACAAGTAAGGGGTAGACGATTTCGTCCATATTTTCTGATGCACGAGTTTGCCTGTATGAATTTGACTGTCTAAGAACTGAGCCTGAACCTCCAGGAGGATCGTTGTAACGCTGCATGACCTGTGCTTACAGCGTTCCATCGAGTCGTCAGCAATTGTCCATACATATTTCCACCATCTTTTTTGTTGGCTGGTATTTCATAATTGTAATTAAACGATATTTTGATTTGATACTAATGCAAAACTCAAAATTCTTTTTCATAAAGGATTTTGAAACGGCTTTCTGTACCACAGTCGGACACTTCCTGCGTTCAGTACGTGTTTTTAGCAATAGATTATCGACCACCCGTGTTTTGCGTCTTAAATTAAAATCCGTTTATTTCATTATCTTTGCGTAGAAGAACCACACCATTCCTGTATTGTCTGAGCATGATGAGCATGATCTGTTTGAACCTGACATAGGTCTTCATCCGTGCATGCCAATTTACCCAAAGGTATTACCTGATTTGCTCGTCCATATTGAGTTAATGGGCATTCTACGGTCCTTTCCTTCACAGTGAGAGCTTAACATTAAAGATGTTGCTAGGTATTGGTCCCTACTATATAATGAAATGGCTTGAAATAATGATAATAAAATTAAGGTAGGTTAAGTGAATTTCTAAAATTTATATTTGGCCATGAGGTCAAGAATGATAAAAAACCGAAAGGCCCTCAAAAATCTACTTTACGAATATAACAAATATTAAAAAAATGCTCGAGCAGATGTCTGAAAATACAGATTGATAAGCTGCATCGCAAATTGCAATGCTCGAAAATACCAAACGCAGAAAATTGTGATTATTTCGACCATTCCGCTTTCTCGTTTGGCTTTGCCCGTGCTGCTTGTTTTTGTCTTGAACGCCTTTTTGAAACACAACGACTTATACTATTTTAATCAAAGAAAATGAAAATCAATTTCAAATCCCAACTTGTTTCTGGTAATCGATAAAGTCAAAATTGTTTTAGAAGCCCGAGATTGAAGTGGTACGTAGCAATGAACAGTGGAGTAAATTTTACGTGAATTTTCAGCATATACGCCAAACGGTGTTGACGAGGGCAGGGAGCAAGAACCACGTAGAAAACGTGGAGGAAGAAACCGAGGCTGCGGTGGCACTCGCCATGAGGGATCAGGAAGTGATCGACCTTACGGACAAGAAAGACGACTCGGAGCTGGTACGGCAGCAGAGAGAGCGTGAAGCCTTTCTGCAACAACAGCGGGATTTGATGATGCGTAACACCCTTACCATCAGCGAAGGTTAGTTTTCCGAAGCAGTTGTCTCTCAACTAGTGCATTGTGCGTTGTAACTCATACTTGCTTTACAAAAGACTACCTTTATAAAATAAACTATATGCCCCATCAAAAAACGTTGTTGACTCCGTAAATATCTGGTGAGAGAGTACCCGCATCGGGTATTCAGCTCAGATTGAAAATGCACTAAATGTGCTTTACCCAGAAATGGTCCTAATGCATTTCAAATATCTTTGCAGTTAAAATGAGTTATAACAAAGTTGTATTTTATACGAATGCTTGGTTTCCCAAAAAAATGTATTTAGTTTTTACGGACAAATGCACAATTGTGATTTTTATCATATTTAATATTTTGTCTAGAAAATGGTTTTGTCTTTTATAATCTTTAATAATTTTACTAAAGTTTGATTCCTTTAGTATGCATTTAAATGATTAAATCAGTATGAGTCCCATGCATGCTATAAAGTTGCTGATATTCGACTTTTGTCTACTTCATTTTAATACCGCATGAAAATCTCGCATCCTGCGGATGATTTAAATTCGAGCCACTCGTACGAATATTCTTATAATGTGCCTAATATACTTGGTTTTTTTTGTACTAACGCTTTTACTAAAATTGTGTTTGGAATATATGGGCAAGAGTTTAGCACATTCCAAAATATTAACATCCGGTGCTCACTTTCAACCTAAGGTTTTGGGTTGGTGTTTATGGTTTATTAGCTGCTTTTTGGGCTTTCATAATGCTGTACATCACAGGCGTTGAGGAAAACCTTCATTAAAAGTTCGCTTCTAGTTACAAGCTTTAACTTCCAATCACTTAAATTTAATTCTAGAAAACCATATGAACAAGATTAATTTTTTTTGTGAACTGTTCCCTCGATTAGCTTGTTTAGTTACAAAAAATACTGAAAAATCCAAAGGTGGATATAAGTCTGGCAAAAAATGTTTATCGACAATGTTTTTTTGTGTAGAGCCCTTGTCTGAAAATTCGAGGAGTAATAAGCCTGCAGTTGAAGGTGAGGATGCACACATTTTCCTTGCACAGGAATGCTGTTTGAATGCTGCAACCTCTTTAATATTGACTTTTTTTGTGTCATGGTGGATGTTATTGGTGGGTGTTTTGAGTGAAGTATGGCATTGCCGTAACATCAACTGAAATTCTTTCAGGTTCAGCGTTTACTCCACGTTCCCATACAGGGCGTCCTCTCTCCAGGGCGTTGTCCAGTCCACTGGTGACCTTATCGCCATCAGGCAGCCCTCAGGAAAGTTCCATGCCTAGCAAGCACACTTTTACTACCGGTAAGTATTCGAAGCGATAAGTTAAGTCGTTTATTAGAAAATGAAAAGAGATGATGCTTAAACAGAAACTATCAAGTACCGCATATGCAAAAATGAATTGTTTTAGAAAAATTGGGGATTTGCAAATCCTAATTTACACAACTGATAATGTAGACAGACTATGGTGAAATTCAGCATTCAACATTTATCTTTTATCAAATGTCTTCATTCATTAGGCTTGGTTTACGACCCTCTCATGCTCAAACATCAATGTGTCTGCGGTGACAATTCAACTCACCCAGAGCACAGCGGTCGCCTACAGAGTATTTGGGCTCGTCTGCAGGAAACGGGACTACAGTCACGTTGTGAGGTGCGTCCAACTCCTTTTAGCTAATTGCATTATGTTGCCAACACGTTGGAGGTACTTTAAAAGTTTTGGATCGTGATGCTCTTCCACGTGTGCCGAAACTTATTATCATCTTGTTTTTTTCTCTATCGTAATTTCAGAGAGTGAAGTCGCGAAAAGCCACATTGGAAGAAATTCAATCCTGCCATAGGTACTGTAATGCGATGAAAAGTGTGGTATATATTCATTCGAGTGTATAAAATACTCATCTTTGTCATTGTTATTCTTGTTATAGTGAGGCACACACCCTTCTGTTTGGAACAAATCCCTTAAACAGACAAAAGTTGGACATGAGTAAAATAGGTTGGTATATCGAAGCTCAGAAACCGGAAATAAAATTCCCGAAAGTTAACTAAATATCTCAACGTGCTTTTTTTTTCTCATAGCTGAACTTCCCATCAAAAGTTTTGTAATGCTGCCCTGTGGTGGAGTTGGCGTCGACTCTGACACCACGTGGAATGAGCTACACACTGCAGGTGCCGCCAAAACGTCAGCTGGCTGCGTTGTTGAATTGGCAATGAAAACTGCGTCAGGCGAGATTAAGGTAAAAATTATAAATGTTTACTCGCAGGATGTGTTTGTTCTATAGAAGTGTTCTTAGTACTGATTTTCTGATATATTTCAGAATGGATTTGCAGTGGTTAGACCACCGGGACACCATGCCGAGCAACACCAAGCGATGTGAGTTCTGCTAAATAGCTTCCATCCCGTGGGGTTATGTAGCTACGGCCATGAACGACTTGATTCTCAAAAATGTTTTTGAATGTTTTAGGGGATTCTGTTTCTTTAATTCGGTGGCCATTGCTGCAAAACAGTTGCGACAGAGGCTGAGGTTGGAAAAAATCCTCATTGTAGATTGGGTGAGTGCATGTGTTGTGTGGCAACGAGTGAAAGGTTTGCAAACCATCTAGAATTATATAACGTATAACATTTTTCGTGGTTACCTAGGACGTCCATCATGGTAATGGGACGCAGCAGATGTTTTATGATGATCCACACGTGCTCTACATTTCCATTCACCGGCACGATGAAGGCAATTTTTTCCCTGGAACAGGTGGATCAGAAGAGGTATGTAGGGCAGTTTTGTAAATTACGTGTCAAAACTGGTGACCGGAGGTTTCCCCACAGGAAATTCCTTCGCATTGAAATTGTATGGAGCCTCGTGTCGGTTCATGGGCACCCAAAAGTGTATTTTTCCCAGAATAACCTATAAAAAAAGGTCTCTCAAAAATATTTCATATGAGATACGTCTGCAACGGCAAGAAAAACTCAAGTCTTTATGATAAATAACTTAGTATTTGCAACATAAACTATGAAACAAATTTGTGTTTCAAATATATACAACCGCTATTGCGGTATAATTTCAAGATTTCTTGGGTCTTTATAGTATAACAGAGAGTAAACTTCGTGTCCAAACTCTACGGCATAAACATCCGAGAAATCTTTGTGTTTACAGAACAGGATCCTTGACGAGTCTCCCGTACAATTTTATGTGCAAAGATCTCCCGTGTGCATATCCGCTAGAAACGTCAAAACTATCACTACTACAAATGAAGATGCTTTAACGAATCAATCGATTTATCACAACTTGTTTTTTACAGGTTGGAGTCGATGATGGCGTTGGCTTTAACGTTAACATCGCGTGGTCTGGATCTCTTAATCCCCCGATGGCAGACGCCGAATACTTGGCAGCATTCCGCACGATTGTCATGCCCATTGCCAGGGACTTCAATCCTGACATCATTTTAGTATCGTGTGGGTTCGATGCTGCGTGCGGTCACCCAGCGCCTCTCGGAGGCTACAAGGTTTCCCCGCGATGTAAGCGTGCCGATGCCATATGCGTTTCGACATTGGTCACATAATTTATCGACTAAGTCAAATTTTACTCTCGTGTCTAGGTTTTGGTCACATGACTCGTCAATTACTGCAACTGGCAGAAGGAAGGGTCGTGCTGGCTCTGGAAGGAGGGCAAGTTTTTCCACTAATTCTAGGCCATTTTATTGTTCTGAGCTGATTTCAAGATATAACCAACTGCCAATTGAAACTTTCAGATATGATTTACCCGCTATCTGTGATGCTTCTCAAGAATGTGTGAAGGCTCTTCTGGGAGATGAACTGCTCCCTCTCCACGAAGAAGAGATGATGCGGAAGCCATGCCAGCCTGCGATTGAAACCTTGCAAAGGACAGTAGCGATCCAAGGTAATTGGCGCGTCACGAATACAGTTATGGAAAATCTAGTTTGGTGATTTTAATATTTTAATAATTTATGAACTGCTATTCCAGCACCTCATTGGCCATGCATAAAACGTTGGGCGCAGACAATTGGGTATTCGTTGATTGAGTCTCAACAAAAGGAGAAGGAAGAAGTGGAAACGGTAACGGCGTTAGCATCTCTGTCCATGGTACACAGCAATCAAGCAACTGGATTTGCCACTTTGCCATCTCAGTCTCCTAATGGAGTCCCCGGAGGGGGTCGCTCACCTTCAACCGTATCGCCCACTGTAGACGTCGAAAGCGTTATTAGGCAGAGGTAAATAAAATGCTTTATCCGTAGTTCGGAAATTCAAGTTGAATTTCCATGACGGTGTTTCTGCTCAACGATGTCCGTCCAATACACATACTTCAGTTTACGAGAATAAATATAGATCCCCGTAGTACGTAGAAATATTATTTACGTTCTTTACTTTCCAGAAGTCCCGACCATGGATCTCCCGTTGAAAGTGAAGAGCCAATGGAAGAAGACATTGATGCCAAGTGAAGAAATTCGTACACACTCCTTGTCTCGATTATACGTTGAGGGATGTTCGGCCCAATTGCAACTGTGCAGGAATCCTGCAAAAGCACATAGCAAAGGTTGCCTGCTGGCGGGTTAAAGGGCCGTGCGTGGCGAATGCCAACATTGTCCTAGAACAGCAACTTGTTCAAGAAACCAAATCAAGCTGTGGCTTCGCCGTAAACTTTTATAAACTGTATCTGTTCACAGTATGCTGTCGTGCAATGAAAGAAAGAAAGAAAAATAGTGCATCAGCTAGCCTGCTGGCATTTGCAGTCCAGTCCCGGTGTTCATCTTTTTAGAACGGTTAGTTCGCTAACCGTAAAACGTTTGGTAATCGCGCTCGATGCACTACCGTTTGCTGAAAAATGCATTCGAAAAGCAATCTGGTTTGGGCGATCGCATTAATACCAGATAAAACGTGATGGGAAAGGTTGCTATCGGTGCAGCATCCAAAGTAAGAAATGTTATTTAGGTGCGCGGCAACTTTGAACCAATGTATAGCATTTATTTTTCATAATTTGTATACTATATATATTTAAGTATGAATTATTGTCAGAAAATCTACGCTAAAATTATAGCCATGTTTTATTTGTATATTTCATGAAAACAAAAGCTTTGATAGCGGTACCAGTGAGTTGGATGTATAGGACTTTTCTATGAATAAGATATAATTGAAGAGAGGCTGTGACGCCATTGTTTTGCACCGAAATACTGGGTAACTCTCGAGTAACTTGACGCTGCGTGCGACCGTTATTTCTAAGCATTATTCTACCATTTTTCTTCAAATATTTAACACATTTCTGGGAAAAAACCCAACATCGTAATTTTGAACCCAATTTGGGATTTTGTGATATCTTTACGAGCTAAATAGCTTAAAACTACTTAACTTTGGACATTTCAAATTCGTTTTTTAAGTAATATTTACTTAAATTTTTAAATCAACTAAGAATATTGTATGCATGATTCACGATTCCAATGATAGCCTTATATTTGTGCATGAATAATATCTTCGAAAGATTTTATCCATCGAAGTGATTCACGTTTTAGGAAGAAGGTGAATTCATGGAAGGGTTTTAGGATCCTTTCACAAAATACATCTGTAAATAATGGAAATGGGGAAAGATTCAGTAGAAAGTTCAATAATTGTAGAAAAAAGAGAGGGTAAATAAGAAAAACAGACGTCTAATGTTTGCATTTGCATCACTCAGTTGGGATATTGTATATTTTGATAGAAAGCATGAATGTTCGAATTACATGCTGGTCGAAGATTTCTTATAAATATCCAATTTGTAATCCAAAATATACGAAATGCTACTTTTTTTTCTAAATGTATGAACCATTGCTAAACAAAACCCACCGAATGTGGAGAAAAACTGTTCCGACTTTTGATTGAAATTGCTCGAGTATAAGAAAAGAGTAAGCAAAGTAACCAAAAAATAAATAAATATAAAAATGGATAATTAAGCCTCCAAGAATTTATATATAAAGCAATGTATAAATTTCCATGTGATAGCAATTGACAAAAAAACAACTTAAAAAATTTTACTGCTTAAAAATCACTCGGGACAGTTGTCAAAAATTACACCTGTAAGAATCGCAGGAATTTCTTTAAAGAATACAGAAACATTTATAAGTATACTGTATGAATTCTAAAATGCATTTTCTTCCTTCAAATATTGCATAAATACCTAAAATTCCATGGACCCAAACTAACTTTACCTAAAATTTAAACTTCGGTGTCTTCACGTACTGATAATTGAAAAAGCATCGTTAATTTTCAGTTTTATTTTGTTGTTGTTGTTGTTGCAATTCTCGCATTCTACTGATCCATCTCTGGAAATTTTCGATCCATCCACTAGCTCGTTTATTCATTATGTACATTGTATTTATCCCACGATTCACACAATATCACAAAACTTTTGACAAATTAATTCTATTATCTACAGTACTGACTTCAGAAAAACACAAATCATTGACCAGACAAAAACTCATCATTTTTTAAACAAAAAATATATAAACTAGAAATTCACGTTAATGGATTGATTTTTTTTAAATGAACCCCAAATAAAGAAATTAATGACTTAATCAATCTAAACGACATCTACATAATTAGATGTCGAGCCACCTTCAAAAATTCCTGAATTCTGCCCTGATGAGACAGTCTGAGATTGGGACCCGAGGGGATTAGGGGACTAACTATGGACCTTAATGGAAGTGAAAGCGCAGAATCCCATGGAATCCATTTACTGATCTTGTTTCTCGCTTATAATTTTAAGAAAGGATGAACCTCCAAACTTGAAATGACTCTTTTTAACTAATTTCAAGAAACGATGAGTTTGTGACTAGAAAACATGTCGTTAGCAGTGATAGAAAGCAAATTGGTACGAGGTCCCAGACAGCGCCGAGTTACTCTTCAGAAACCAGAGTTCGGAGTACAGTTGTTACAGAGTTTTATTAGGTCCTCCGAAGTTCGTCGGAGGAACTCTCCGGTGTTTCGTGCAAGGTTCGCGCCGTGACAGCGACCATAGGGTTTCGCGGGACATGTCGTCCTCGCAGGTGGCGTACCATGGTGAAACATTCCCCAAATTGGACTTGCGGGGCCGGCAACGCACCGGACAAATTTCGCCGCTGATTATCTCGTTTACGCGACACTTGCACACCACCTTCGGTCTGATCCCGGTGAAATGCGCGCGTGGGGGTGAGGCTCCCCCACCTCTGGAAAAAGAAAACTTTCTTCTAGTCAAACTGCCGTTGAGAAACGTTAAAAAAAAGCCAACAACAACTGATGAATGTCATGGCTGCAAACCCCGGTTCAGAAATAATCACGTGGTCGATGTCTTAGATGTGATGTTCTAACCCTGTGTCCGAGCTCTCGTTGTCACCCACGTCATCCCCCGACGGTTTTAGGTGTTCATTTTGTTCGAAAAGTGACTCATTAACACGTACGTGGTGATCGTGATATGACTGTTGTGCCACTTAATTTCTTTTTTTTTTTGAAAAAAATCACCCCACTTCGGACGCCCCTTCCCTCTACCGTCACTGTTCGTATATATTATATATACATATATATATATTATATCTTCATTAGCTATCGTTCGATGGAAAACCGTTGTTTTATAATTATGCCATTTTGTTGTACAGTTGTCATTCACTTTGTATGCCCATTTAGAAATGCAAACATGCGTTGCTGTCCCCACACTCCTCCACTTTGTATGCCCATTTAGAAATCATATATGCGTTGCTTTCACTAAGTCCCCACCCCCTCCTCCTTCCAGTGGCGTAGCAAGAGAAGGTGGTACCCGCGCAGAAAATTTCTTTCTTCCCCCCCCCCCCCCGATATTTCTTGACACGCAATCACAAATTAATTAAACTACGCCTTTCCCCCCCTAGGGCAGTCCATTTATCACCCCCCCTCCTTTAGGGATGACAACCGCTACGGACCACACCCCCGTTCCTACGCCACTGCCCCTTCCTCATCCCCCTCGTATTTCTCTTTCGCCTCTCTCTTTGCCCCCTCACCCCCGCCGC
>JAQGAE010000764.1:0-30077 GCA_034696685.1 Julus scandinavius | reverse complement strand
CAACTGTTAACTTCCTTTGGTGCAATGCTTTTCCTAGTTAACTCAAGGTTAACCTTAGGTTTAGCTTAACCTTTGTTTGTGCAACTGGCCCATAGTGAATTTTTCCCATCTGTAAAAATTTCCACCTTCCTCAACCAGGGAGCGAACCCCGCATCTTAGGACCGAAACCCCGCATCGTAGGACCGAAACCCATTGAATTATTCGGTTAGGTTAGGTAATAAAACTATCATAAAATTATAATAAATTGTCGCAAAATTATTCTGGATGCCATATAATTTTTGTCGGGAAATGACGAACTGACTGTCGGCGAAGAAAATTTATTATTGCAGGTGAATGTTTTATAGCCATCTTAAATTAGTGCGTGATCCAGTGTGTAAGTTCAAGATTATCGAGTGATATTATTGTAGTAATGCTGTTTGACGTACATGTACAAAATCTGTTTGATGTGTGTACAATTCGATGATCCGAGAGGTCAGAGGTTAGGACCTGGACTGCCCTTGGCGTCCAGGCTCAGGAGGAATTAGGCCTATCAGAATACTTTAATGTTTTTGTTGTCATTGTTATTGCTTGTAATTCGTTATTTGTCGACACGTGCAATTGTTGTATGATGAAAAACAACTTTTAGATTAAATAAAACTTGAAAAAACACAAACAGACCAGTGTTCTGACTGCTTGTACAGTATTAGGGGTACTCAAATGAACTTTTCACTTGGGTAGTTGGGTTATCTGTATTTGGCCCCACATTTTACATTCTCTGGAAAATGGAAAATTACATTCTGCAAACTTAAAACCTCCTTTTTCTCCACCACTTCTGCAAGCCCCATTGCAGTAGGTCCTAGCCAATTAGAAGGGAAAGCAAGTTAAAAATGTGTGGGGTCTGTTTGAGTACCCCTAGTGTGTATGCCATTCATTGCCATAGTCATATTAACCACTGAATTGGCATTATAGTCATGTGTGGACCATTCACATGTCATCATATTTGAAGGGAAGGGGGGGGGGAAGAAAGGGAAGTTCCAGAGTCTTGGGGCCCACAATATCCCCCATATATATACTACCTTGTGTATGGGCCTTATTTAACCACTCACGGCCATTCACAGTCATGTAGTTGGGGCCACATAGGGGCCGTCCATAAATAATGTCACGCGATTTTGACAGATTTTTGTCCCCCCCCTCCCCATGTCACACTTGGTCACAAAAAGTCAAACCCCCTCAAATATGACGTCACATTTATTAAACACCACCCGCCCCCTCGTCACAAATGTGTGGACCCTCCTCCCCCCTTAGTGCGTGACGTCATTTATGGACGGCCCCATAGTAAAACATGTGGAATTTCAACCAGGGTCGTCATTAAAAAATTCCACAAACCCATAATGGACCTTGGCAATTGCTCAAATATGCCATTATGCAACGCCAGTAATTTAACAGGTGTTTCAAAAATGTGTATGACATGTACCGGGATTTCAAGGGTCACATTCCTGAAATTGTCATCCTGACCTGACTGGTGTATAAAACCAATCCACAATCCCACAACTTCTCATTCTTGGAAACTGGACTGTTCACATTTGGTTGAGTAAATCTATTCAAAAGTTGATTAATCATGAATAAGTTCCTAGTTGTTCTTATAGGCATTTTGATTCTGGTTGCTATGGTGAGTCTATTTGTTGTAATTGCCCACTATCTTCCATTCTGATCTTGACATGTCCTAGATTTACCATATCTAGTTTGAATCCCGTGAGCGTTTTTGCACCATGGACAAGGACTGCAAAGGTGACGAGTGTTGTGCCCTCGACTTTACAGGACAAGTCATGAGGTAAGGTCCTGACATGAAACACTTTTAAGGTTCTAAAAACATGTGTTTGGAATTTGTGATGTGAAGTTTACAAGTTTATTTTATCCAGGTGTCGTGAGATGAGTGAACATGTTGGGGACCCTTGTGGTGGTTCTTACTTCTGTCAAATCTGTGCTCGGAACATGACCTGTGTCCCACTTGACTTGGGTCAACTGGACAGTAACGTACCCCAAAATGAAACTACCCAGAATTGTTCACATCCAGCAGTAGCTGTCTGTCAAAATATGACTGTCATAACACCAGATGTTGTCGATCAAGAAGTGATCCATCAGTCTTTGTAAATTTACAATGTTGGAAGTGTTCTAATTTATAAATATTTGGAGAATTTGAATAATAACGCGTTGTTGCGAAAAAACCTGTGTCTTAACTTTGATGTTTATTAATTTTTGAATAAATATTTGTGCTAATTAATTGGCGATTGCTTCATTAAAAATTTAGTTTTTGTGCAGCCTTATAAAGCACGATTCAATTTTAAATTTGTGTTGGGAAGTAATTGAGTAGGGAGACCGGGGCACAGTGGAACAAAATTCTATAATTCATTTTTTTGGGGGAAAATATTTAACTTGTAGCATTTTATAAGAATAATACAGTAATATATACAAGCCTTCACGATCTGTATGCATTTTGTCATTGTTTTAGAGCTACTAGTTTTTTTGCTATAAAAGATTAAAGTTGGTTGTGCAAAAAAACGACAACATTGGCTAATTGTATTTAATTCAGCATGTCAATTTAAAATTCCAAGTTTAATATCAAAAACGATTAAAATTAAGCGTAATTACAGCAGCTTTCATATTTTCACTGCTTACTTGTCCAAATGTGGGTTTTTCTATGATTGTGAACCATTTTTAAAACATAAATTTGAAATATTTAAACTTGGTATTTAATTTAAAGTTATGAGAAAATATAAAAAAATATTGCCCAAAAACATTGAACTAGGGTATACTGGGACACGTCCCACTGTACCCCGTATAACAAATTTAATTTGATTTGGGCCTTACAGCTAACCACAGTTTAAAATTATAGATAGATATATACAATTATCAATGGTATATTTCAGCATTATTTATGTTTTATAATTACACCTAGAATAAAAATCTAATTGTGAGTTGAATAATTACTTTTTGAGAACAAAAACTTTAATCTTAAATATTTTATTCTATACTTGTGTCAGATGGCAGAAATTTTGTTAATGAAAGAGTGCTGCTGATTTTATAAAGGCGTTGTACTACTGTGCCCCGTCTCCCCTATACATTTGATTAGATTACACCTTAGAAACCGAGGTCCAAAATTAGGCCAATGATCGCTCGTGTGCCACTCTGCGTTCATTTCCCTCTATCTCAGCATGGGGTTTTTTGAAGTCAGCTGTTAGTGCTCATTCGTACCGCAACGTGGCGCGGAAAAATGTCTGCCTGCAACGGCTTTGCTGTTTCGGTGTCCGAAAAACGAACATTTTTCAGCGATATCGCTATAAAATACCCCGAAATCACACCTGATGGTAAAATAGACACGGTTCGCTTTTTGGAGGCGTCCAGGACAATAGTGAAATTTTTCGGTGAGTACGTTTTGCCAGCTTCTTTACTTCGTGAAAGATATACATGTCACCAATCCCACACTTCATTTGTATGCATATGCTCAATGAGGTTTTTGGTTATATTTTACCGCTGAAATTACGGAATATCATGTATTATCTTTGCGTCAATATTAGCTTTAAAACGAGGCTGATTATACCTGCTGCGTTCGTTGACCGAATGCGGAGCAGTTGACCGTGCATACGTGACTCGGGCATTTGAAATATTCACTGACGTGTTCCTTGATTACCGTTGCGTGTGTATCAACATACACGCGTTGCTCTTTTATAATCATTGATATACATAGAAACCAATATTGACAAAAGCATGGGGAAATACGGAAATCCTAATCTTATCTTTGCTCTATATAGATCTGCTTGGAAGGGCCCTTACACCTGTCAAGTATGACATCAACGGCAACATTGAGGTATGTTATCTCATCAGTGATGAATGGTTAATAAACACAATAGTGTATGAAATATCCTGTACTACAAGTGTTTTCATACTACGAAAACAATTGAGAATTTTGATATAACTGAGAGCAGATCTCAGATCGAGTGAAAGAGTATTCTTGAGGGACCCACGCGCCTGCGTGAAGACCAAAAATGGCCCAGGGATTGTGATAAAAAGGCTTTAACTTGCAGATCACAATGGACCCTCGTTCCCAGCACCAAGTGGAAGCATGTGGTGAATACCGTAAATCTAATCCAAAGGTTTCTCCTACCGTTATTTCTCGTGACGAATGAACATACCCGGGGTCAAACCGCCTCAACCTTTAGGTTGTTGAGGCCTGTTCAATCATCTTCTCTTGATTCGGTGTCAACTCTAACCTCTGTACCACAGTTGCTCAAATCGCATGAGCTTGAGACTAAGCTGAGTCTTAAGTCCCAGATTCGTACCACAGCAGCACGGAAAAATGGTCAAGACGAGCTCAAGACAGCCAAATATGAGATTCTCAATCTTGAGTTTAAGCTTGAGATGAAGCTTAGAAGAGGCCAGTTTGGTGAGAAACTGTGGTAAGGCTGTGTCTAGATGGACCTCCAGCGCCTCGTTGTAAGTCGCGAAGGCTCGCTTGCCCCTCGTTTGGGCCCTCGGACCCACGCTTCCTTATTTTTGCTATCCGAGAGTTACGGAACTTGCCGAAAACATTGCAATCAGTCTACGACATTGCCGCTAATTATTATTTTTGTGCATTTTTAGAAATTAGAGAAGAAATACAATACGGATCCAGATAGGTTCAAACAACTGAACGATATGATTAAATTTGAAATGGAAGAAGGAAAAACAAGATTTGCAATCGAGTCGCTACTGTGGTTAAAAAGGTGACTTTTTAATTTTATAAAATAAGAAAAGGTGCTGGGCCCAAAAAGTTTAGGGCCAAATTATTATACAGAAATGCACGCCGTTAAATATTAGTGTTGTTACGATTATTATACATATGTTTTAACCAGATAAGTTTCCACGATAAATAAACTCGATCGTAAAACTCGAACACCTGTCATCCAAAATTTCCTACCAGACTTCAATATTGATTTTACGAGTTTGACTTTTCATTTACAGAGCGCTAGAATACACGAGGGTGTTTTTACGATGCATCATCGACGATCACAAAGACGGCACGAAAACCGAAAATCTCGTGCAGTTTTGTCTTCACGCGTACGAATTAACGTTGAAGAAATACCACGGATGGGTCGTGCAAAAGTTGTGTGCTGTGCGTAAACTTTTAGATTTTATTTACCAAAAGGGCTGAAATAAATAATGAACAAATAGACAAAATAAGTACAAATAAGGGAAAACATCGGGCTCTCGTTATAAGAAATTGGAGATTTTTGATACGATTATTAGCTGGTTTTACCACTTGCATGTGTATCGTGCTCAGACCTCGTTGATCCCTCTTACAGTTATCGCTGCGTGCCGTTCCCTGGCGAAAAGATCTGATGAAGGTTCTGGCGCATGGCAGAGAAGGGATGGACGACACGGTAGTTATCGACATGGAGGAATTCCTAGACACCTTGAGCAACAATCTGGACGTGATCGTGAAGTTGTACGAAGACTGGGGGCTAAACTCCGATACCAGGGTATGAGACGAGAGCAGACTTTCTTGTTTTTCTTTTCTCCTTCATTTGTATCGTCTATTAGTAGGAGCCCAATTTTTTAATCAAAACAACGAGGAAATGCCTTCAAGCAAAAATAATTTAGAACGTCAAAATTAGATAATTTTTATAATTTTGTTTTCCGAGCACCCAGTTTTCATGACGCTTTTTCCCCCCTTCCATTATCGTTTTCTTCGCAATTTCCAATTGCAAAGACGGGCGAGAGTGCATTCTACACATTAATATATATATAAATATATCGAGAAAGAAATTGTTAATACATTAAATAGTTTATATTATATAATTGGAGAGACCGATGATGCCGAACTTTTTAACTTTTGCAATAAGGATATTATTTATATTACACCGATATTGTGATAGCGCGAATGTTTCATATTGCCAGCTATTTGCAGCACAACACCTTCATTACCCACATAAATTTCCATTTTATTTATGAATATAATAAATGCGCTGTACATAAATCTTTCGCATGCACCTGCACGTTGGTCGGGAAGCTTTCCGACAATTTACCCCGTCGTCAGCCGGCCCGAGACGAGGGGAAAAATATATCAATTTTGTTCACTTTTTCACGAGCAAGCACAATATGTATTAACCGCTTGTGCCTCTTAATTATAATCTAAATAAATCTTAAGGTTATAACGATACGGCGTTTCAACAATTATTCAAGGTTAAGTCGTAAATAAATTAGAACTGCTCAGCGTGTCCCTTAAATTTGCTGCAAGCATATTTCAAGGCTCGTCCGTTCAATTTTCAAGGACTTCTTATGAATAGTAGCCTGGCATTTTTTTGTTGGAAAAATGGGGTTTTGTTTGATTTTAATATCAGAATTTTTCCATAAACAGAAAACTCCTGACGCAGATCTTTTCTAGAAATCTGAGAAATCCTCCATGAAGTGAAACTTAAGTGGAATAGTTTATTTTAACATTGAAAAAAAAAGGGTTGGTACACAAATCAAATCGTCTAATCGCTTTCAGCATTGGACTCCTCTTCCGAGGTTGGTGGGGTATCTTCGACTGGTTCCTCGTCTTCATCCTCCTCCTCCTCCTCTTCAGGTTCCAAATCCTGGAAAAAATAATAACGTCGCTTTTACTTTCACGTGTCAGCGTCTCGATTGTTCCGTATTCAAATGGCATTGTCGGAACAACCGGCACATCCTTCAATCGTTAACACCTCACCTTTTCCTTTTTCACTTTTGCGTCTTTGCTGTTTTTCTTCGGGGACTTGCTTGATTTATCAGATTCTTCGTCGGACTCCTTCTTTTCTTTCTTCACCTTCTTTTTCTTTTTACCCCCTTTTTCGTTATCCGAAGATGAGCCCTCCGAACTCGAAATGTACTCTTTGCTCTTGAAAGATCCCAAAGATTTATTCGGAGACTTCTGCGAATCGTTCGCGGACGGTTTCTTTCGTTTTGCAGAGCTGGAGGATTTCTCGCCACCGGTGCTGGCATTGGCGCTGCCGCCCGATGCCTTGTATTCCGCCATTTTTTCCTCGTATTCCTTCTTTGCTTCGACCGCCAATTTTTCCCATTTCTGTAATGCCGTAAACTTATTTCAGATAATTTCCCGAACCAAATTTTAAGACAAAGGGCTGAAGTTATGTCTGAAGAACAAATGTCGGTTTCAACGGGGAAGAATGTTACCTTTTTATCCGTAAGTTCTCGCCACTCCTCTCCTGCCCTTTTGCTCAAATCTGTAACAGAAATGCCAGGAAACTTGGTCTTCAGTCGCTCCCGACTTTCGTTCAACCACAAAAAGTACGCCGACTGAGGCCGTTTTGGACGATTTTCGTCTTTTTCTGCCTTCTTTCTGCGTGGCTTTCGTTCCTCTGACTGCAATTAAAGGTGAGATTTCATTTGTACGGACAACGAGCTCTCGACACAAAACCCACAGGTCACAAGAACATTATGTTAGCGAAAATCCAACTTCAATTTTCAAGGCTTTAAGATGTTTTATCTTGCATGTTGGACCACCCTGGCTTAGCTCGTAACTTACCACGGTTTTTGCTTTTTTGGGTTTCTTTTCCTTTGTTTTGTGCTTGCTCTTTTCGCCAGGTGTTCCGCCCTCTCCTCCCTCTCCGCCTTCGTCGCTGCTCGACGAGGAAGATGCGTTGCTGTCGTATCTGCAAGAAATTCGTAATCATTCGAAGACGTTCCCAAATTCGGCATTTTCTACGGCATCGCAGGTTTATGCAAGCTTACTCTTCTGCAACTTCGCTTCCACTTTCGCCGGGATTGAACGACTCGTCGGATTCGTCTTCTTCGGAATCGCCGCCGTCGTCGTCTCGTTCCCTGGCTTCTGCTTTCACGCGGGCCATGTACGCGTCTGGTTCTTCTTCCGCATCCGAATCCACCATTCCTTCCGTGTAATTCGTGCCGTCCTGAAACGCAACAACGATGTAGTGTTACCCTATTTCTGTACAGTGTAAAGAAGGATCTTTACGTGCATCTCTTACCATTTGTCCCCTATTTTTGATTCGCAGCTTTTTGCCCATGATGAAATCGTACAGTTTTCCATATTCTTCTCTGTAAACAAATTTCGTTGCTTATTTATTTTTCCGCATGTCATGCAGATGTGCGGTAAATGACGGAAAACTCACTTTTCGATGCTGCTGAATGTGTGCACAACTCCGCTCTTCGTTTCCACCTCGAAATCAAAGGACCTCGTGCTGCCGCCGCTACGTGCGAAGTTGACGCTGGCGACTTCTTCGAACCGCAGGTGAATGGGCGGCTTGTGGACGTAGATGAAACCACGCTCCAGAGGGTACATGAATCCGGCCGCGGCTTTGTACGAGCAGCTCACGGCTGACGTGTCGGAGTTACTGCAAACGTGCGAGGAATCATATTTGTTACGGCAGTTGGAAATTTGCGACTTTATCCCTCCCCCACCGATTCAGAATCTTTATGAACAAGTTACCCGACGAAGTTTCCAGGAACGGTGATCTTCCTTTGTACCAAAACCTTCATGATCTTGCTGAGCACTTCGTACGTCAGGCCGGTCATCTCTCGGGAGATTTTGTTGTCGTAACGCTCTTGGATTTCCTCGCTGAAAAAAAACATTCCTCCAAATTAGTCGCTGGCAATGCGCATCGAGGTGGTTTTCGATTGTTTGTTGTCTACATACTCGGTTAATGCGACTTCGAGTACTATTTCTTCTTCGTTGTTAAAGAGCAAAACCAAGAAATGATACCGCGTTTGGCCTTGCTTGATCGGGGGATCCAAACTCACCTACGGATATAATCGAGTGAATTTAACAATGTGTGATGAAAGCGTAATACGTCAACTGAATAAACCACTCACGACAAAAAACATCTGCCTTTTATCCTTGTGAGGAAGCAGAAACAGCCGCAACACCGTGGTCATCGGAATCTTGTAATCAAAAGTTTTGCCATGAAGTTGGATGAAAGTCGGGAATATCTTGATATCGTAACGACCGCTGCAAAAAAACAAGAGGTGACGTGAAGATGCTGTTAAAAATCGACCCGTTCCCAAATCGTCTGCCGAGCAAAGGGCGTCACGCACCGAGGTGTAAGACATTGCACTTCTTTGAATGTTGCGATCGATTCGCCAGTTGCCTGGATGATGCTCGCTTTGGACATAACATTGGATCGAAAAGCTTCGACGTGGTCGGCGTTAGGTACGGACGGGTCCGGAGGAATGTGAAAACGCACTTCCATCATGGAAACGGCCGCATCGTCGTTGGGGTGAAACTCCAGCGTGACTTCGTTTTTTGCCGTGGTGCAGTGAGAAACGCTGGACAATGGAATTTCGAAGGCACTGATGCGATCGACGTCGAAGGAGAGGACCGAACCTAAAAGTGACATTAAGAAGAATGGAAATTCGAAACTGGTAATAATGATTTAGTTTATCTTTCAAATCTTGGCTTACCTGTGAATTTGGCAGTTCCCCAATTCCAGCCTTTTAAAGATAGGTCTTTATCCTTTAGCTCTGTGCTCAATGTATGCTGAAAAAACTTGGCCAGCTTTTCTTGGTCCTTTGGATAAAACAAAATCTAGTTCAAGATTTCCGCTTCAAATTGATTGTTTCGTTTCTAGAATTATTGCGCACATCACTTTCAGAGACATCGTAATTGTAAGGGGCGATCGTGATGATGTAAACTCGCTATTATTTAACGTAAAGACAAGCATTTCATATACTTTGAGAGGCTAATCTTCAAAACAAATACTTTTAGGTGCGCTCGAGCCTTTCTGAGGCTCCGAATAATTTCTGTCTTAGAAAATGATGTGCCAAATAATCCGAAAACCAGACACCGCTTGTTTTTTGCTAAAAATGGTGCAAGTACCGTATCTTTGAAGCCACCAAAGCGGTGCATCTGGCCGTTTTTGAGCATTATGCGCAAACCGAATGCACCGGCAAACCTCTGCCAATGTACGGTGTCGATATCATGATCTTGGACTTGGTCCACTTTCCCAGTTTTGTTATTCTTGAAGACAATTCCTTGGTTGGTTAACTTCAGTCTTCCTTGATTCTAAACGAATGAAAATGCAATAGTTAGAATGTTACTTTATTAGTCGGCTTTAAATTTCCCATTTCTAGAGTTGGTACTGAAAGATATGTACAGGTAAGTGGGAAAATATCGACATTATATGTATATCGAACATGTCACATGTTATAGAAAATAAAGGCATCACCTTTGCAATAAGCACGTGTAACAAGTTATACTAGATATGTTTAAGACATGGTTTTGTTATGTTCAAGACATTAATTTGTTTAATAACGCCTTCAAAGGACTAATGTAGCAAAGTACGACCTATAAAAATTCCCATTGTTTGCATCTAGTATTGTAACATGCATGCATATTAACACCACCATACATCTGATTACTGCTTTATCCTGGTGTTTTATCTTACCATTGCTCCCCTGATTTCTTGGAGAACATCTCCAAACTCCAGAAAGTCCATTCTTAATCTATTTTCATGAACTTTTAAGCAATAAAACAGCGGCACATGTACCGCATGAACTGACAGACGATGTTTAAATGAAAAATGCGGGAGTTTAATACTGTGGCGCCACCTACGTCTTGAGCCTATATAAGAATATTTGCTTTAAAATTCACTGAATTATTAAATATGTCATGATTTTATTTTTAATTTATTACGAGCTCCACTGCAATTGGAATAATATTGATTTTATGGAAAATAAAAACACGTAAGTACATGTTTTTATTCAGAAAGTTCAAATGTAGCCAATAAACACTAACGTGCCTTTCTGCGCATAGCATTTTTTTTTAAATATACGATTGTTTCTTTAAATTGTAGATAGATGGCAGTATTTTCAAAAGCAGTAGTAAGCTGATAGCCATCATAAAGTAAGCCAAGTTTTGTTAATTTATCTCGGCTTACTTTATGTTGCCACTGCGAAATTTTACGGAGCCTCATGAAGGCTACAATGCACGCAAATATAATAAATTATCACTGAGTGGCACACACTGCCCATTGTCTCGCTCCTGAGTAATCCGGCCGTACCAAAATGAGTAAATCTAAAATTTTTGAAAGTATTTTCAGACAGTAATATGTTCAGTTTAATTTTTTTTTATTCATATTTATTTCTATTGTTTTTTTTAATTAACAACCTTTATGAGCCCCAACGAGACTCCGTACAAATTGGTTGAAGCCCTAGTTTAGATAAACACCGAGTGGCACACGACTGCACATTGGCTCGCTCCTGAGCAATCCGGCCGTACCAAAAGGAGTAAATCTAAAATGTTTGAAAGTATTTTCAAACAGTAATATTCGCAGTTTAATTCCTTTTATTTATATGAAATTCTATTGCTTTTTCCAAATTAACAGCCATTGTTCAAGGCGTTTCCATGGCAACCGTCTATTCCATTCCCAGAACGCACCGCTTCGAAACAAAATTCCATTCGCGATGTTTTTCAGCTGTTTTTTGTTCTTCGCGACACGATTGAAGAAATAATCTTTATGAATCCTTCGTTCTTCGGTCTCTCCTCCTCACAGCCATGGCCGGGAGCTGCGCCGATCATTCCCAGTGGCTTTCCATGAACGAGGACTGCTTATTTCTTCACGATGGCCTCATACGAGTCACTGATCTGGTGGAACTTCCAGAGGATGTGAACAGGAGCTCGGATTCCGAACACGAAGTCATCACCTTCGACACTAAAAACGCCACAGAGCTAAGTGATCGTATTTTATCCCTTTGCGGCACCCAGAATAATGCCTACGCTAGGTTGCTCGAGTATCGTTTGAATGCCCTGCGGGGGCTGTGGAATGCCCAACGTCAAGTGGCCCAGGAACAAACAGAAAGGGAGAATGCCAGCCAGGAAGAGGCCATGGCTCTGCTCAAGAAACAAGGCATCTGGCATCAGAGCGAGCACACCTCCTTCGCCTCAAGACTCAGCCTGTTGCTGGTCTACCCTCTGCTGCAGTCGCAGAGCAAGACGGATGACACGCTCTGCAACACCACCACCCAGCTGCTGTTGCAGTGTCTCAAGGAATGTCCGCCGCACAGCCTGAGCAAGGAGCCTGGAGACTGCCTCAATGGGCTGGAGGACCTACTTTGCGTCTGGCTAGGGGAAGGGAGCTCCGTGCCCTGCACTGCGAGGGTCAGGAATCCAAAGGAAAAGGAAACTGCTGCTTCTGCGCTTGTGGCTTTGGCGAGTGCCAGGTAAGATCAGAATTCGAGGGCCTGCTTAGCTTCTTCTCTCATTAATGCAAGGAAGGAAAGTTGAATCGCTTCACTCATGGTAAAGGGATTCCATTCTTAAACTAACCCCCCGTACCACAGTTGCTCAAATTGCATGATCTTGAGACCTAGCTGCGTCTCAAGTCCCAGATGCATACCACTGTCAGCTGCACAAAAAAATGGCCAAGACGAGCTCAAGACTGTGACACGACAGCCAAATATGAACTCCCCGTACCACAGCTGCTCAAATTGCATGAACTTGAGATTGGGCTGCATGTCAAGACCAAAATGCATACCACAGTTGCACAAAAAAATTGCCAAGTCAAGCTCAAGACATCCAAATGTGAGACAGAGCTCAAGATTGGTCAGGAGGTACCTTGAGACCAGCTTAGAGGGCAGTTTACAATGGATGCCGATTTATTTGTCAGATTACATTCTGTAATTAAATTTGATATTTGCACGGTCTCCTAATTTTCATGTTAAATATGCAAATACCCCACAATTATCGTTGACTTTGTTCCCATTTTACTGTATGTAAGTTCATTTCCAGGAAAGAGTATCGATAAACTCATCGAGCTTGAGCTTGAGCTCTATCTCGCTTAAGAATGTGGCGTTTTCAGCAACTGTGGTACGGTGTCATCTCGAGCTTTAGCTAAAACTTGAGATGTATCTTATAAGAGAAAAAACTAGAGCTGCAGTTTGGCACAAATTGCATAAACGTGAGACCGAGCTGTGTCTCAAGTCCCAGATGCATACCACAGCTGCACAAACAAAAAAGGGCCAAGACGTGCTCAAAACTGACAAGACAGCCTTGAGATGCTGCTTAGAGGAGGTCAAGCTTGAGCTGCAGTTTGTTGAGCAGCTGTGGTACGGGGTTATACTCATCATCACGGACTTGGGAGTCCCCTTTACCACAATCCTAACTTTCCTCCACCACATACTCTTCTCGCTATCCCTAAGCTAATAACCTTTCCTATATGTTAAACAGCGTAGTGTCCAGTGTCCTTTGGCTAGACCACCAGTAATGTCTACCTTAAGGTGCCCTATAGGGCGGGTCTAGCCCGTAAACTTCTCCTAACATGGCCATTATGGTTCTAAACATCTTTCCAATGGGATCTCCCCAAAAAATGTCTGGGCCCTCTGGCTTTAGTAGCCTTTGGGCCCTTAAACACAACATACCAATCATCACGGACCATGGCCTGGTCCTCCTGTAGGCTAATGTTTTTGTTAACAATTTAGCGCTCGGAGCTTCAGAATCGCTTTCTCATTAGGGTCGGCTACGCTGAGCGTGGGTCCACATTGTGGTTTCCAGGCGAAAGCTAGAACACTTTCTCTAAAAACTTATATCTGTGTTGGTGGGTCGATCTGTTGGATTCTCTCAGAAAATAGAAAAACCCTTCATTTCAATAAATATGCTACTATATTCTCATTTGTGCAGGGTATTTTTTATCTGTTTTACGCAATCAATCTTTCATCCTCGAAAGATGTGTAATTTTTGTTAGATATTGAGGTATAAAATTTCACAACCGCATCGCTTAAGTTACCGCTCTAGCTCAATAAAAACAAACCAAATATTGCTTACTAACTTGTATCGATCAGAGTGCTTATTTTTTTTAAATATCAGCGTTTGTTTTCTTTTAGTTTTTGAAGTTGCACAATTGCAATTGAGGGTTCTCAAAATCTGAGATCTTTAAAATCTATTGACCAATCTGAGCTTTGTCTTGACTTGTTGAATGACTCATTGCTCGGTGGAAATGGATAACTATTAAGCAATTGCAAATACAAATTATGCAAGTGCTGAAAACAACACTGTTGGCTGTTTTTGGTTAACTGGACTAGCAGTAGCCTTGTAAATTTGTCATTACCCAGATTGCAACCATGTCATTTGACCACTTGATCCTAACCTACACATTTCTACAAATGTCGTATAAACTTGCTTAATAATACTGTAGCTATGCTTTAGGAAAGTTAGCGCAAAACAAAAATAAAATGTGTTAGTTTGTATTACATCGATTATTATTCGCTAGTTCAAGTCGGTTACTTGCAGATGTAAAATAAATTTAACTAATGGCATTTACGAGTGAAAGTTATCCTGATTTCCATGCTGCGGACACTTTGTGTTTGTTTTTAATATATCAATTTCATATTAAACTTGAACATATAGATTGCGCAGGATTGCTCTCGAGTCTTTTCCCCGCTTTGTTTAACATTTTGTTGTTCGCACTACTTTCTCAATACAGGGGTTCAATGAGGAGTTTCGTACACACCATTCACCTCTTACAAAATCTACCAGATATCGCAAGCTTGCCAGTGGCTGGAATTCTAAGTAAATTATTGGAGTTAGAAGGAGGCGCTGGTTGTTGGTCATCCTTGCTCGGCAGCAAGCACGTCATTTGCTGGGGGTTCGAGGACATGTTGCAATGTCCCGGAAAAAAGGACAATGTCGATAAAGAAAAAGGTCTGTTTCCATTAGCGAACACTTTAAGCATCAAATAAAATATTACACGTTCTGATTATCTACTCGTTGTTTTCAGACGTCGATTATGGAAGGAGCTTAGCGTGCGACGGCAAATTTCTGTACACCACCAACTCTGCTGGACAGGGTCTTTCAAAAATTGGAAGTGGCTTTTGTGGAACACTACGGTGAGTCTAGCAACTATCGTTACGCTGTATGAAGCCGACAATAAACAGCCTCAGGTCAAACACAGTTTCTTACCGTAGCACATTCTTCAATCTTGCACCTTATATGTTTTCAGCGGCTTCGTTTATATAAAAAATAACGATCTTGGGCCAGGTCGTGTTGCGTGGGGCAATGATTTGCTGTTGCTGCGACCTCACGAGTTTGACAGCGACAAAGAGTTGTGCCGTTTTGCGACCATAATCAACCCTTACACCTTGAAGGTATTTGTTGAGCAGAACGTCTGATCATTTAATAATTTGTTTTGTGTTTATTCTCAAACATGCTTTGTTTAATTTTTCCTGATCTCTAATCATGATAACAATTTATTTTACAGACCGAAGGGCAGTTTATAATCCATCCTTCCGTTGCACCTAAATCTGTGATCACCACAATTCAGTTCTGCAGTGATGGCCAGTATTTCTACTGGATTTGGTGTCCTGGCAGTGCCACCGAGAAAACGGTTAAAGGGCAGTCTGTATATTTGGACATCTTTAACGTTACGGTAGGATGGAAAAAACATCTTGAAAATAAGCCTTTCGTGGTTAAGTTGGCGTTTTAAAACTTTGCCCTTTCGTTTATTAGCTCTCCGATGTCGAAGTCTTACCCATTCAGAAGCGAATAATCTTGCAGAGGAAAGATGAAGCGTGCAGCAAATCGTTTAACGAAACATTGCTATCCCGCTTAAGACCATATCGCCCGGCCACAACTGCCAGTCTGATGGTGCTCTCGGGAAGTTCGACATCGGCTTTCGGCGCGTCTCAGGAAGCAAGCGGGAGTATGTATTTGTCTTCGTTTCTCTCACCGATTCGGTATCTCGAGGCTTTTCTTGCAGCGTAATTTATCTCAACAAATATTGCCTTGCTTTGCCAGCCACCACAAGTTGTGGACTGCCACTGAAGACTCTTCTGCGAGCCCCCATTTACACGTGTGGCAACTTGATAGTCATTTTGAGTTCCTCGTCGGCAAGCAGCAGCAATGTCACGGCCAGATCGTTGTTCGGAAGCGGCTCCAGCCTGGCTGGTCTTAGATGTAAGTAGTTCGAAATGCATTTTCTCGATGCGCTTTTGTTGCTGGCGTGATTAACCGAACGCTTCCTTTTCTTGCATTTTCAGCTTTAGCTACCAATTTGTGCTTCAGCGTGAAGGATGGTTTATTTGTAAATCGAAGTGACCTTATCGATGCTCCAACCTGCGGGCTTGCCAGGGGTGCTCTGCTACAAGGGCTAGGTGAGTGACTCCTCATAAATGCTTTGTAAAGTCTTTCAAATTTGCGTTCATCGCAAAAATTGATAATTTTGTTTGGTCTATCATAGGAATATGCTACGATGCTATCAACAACATGATATGGACTTGCTCCAACGACTGGATCGACCAGTTTTGCAACCCCGGCCATCAGGCCATTCACCACATTCACAGCCGCCTCGGGATCAATCCGACGCCTGGCACTCCGCCGCCAAACGATCACCTGACTCCGCAGGAAGTCATTCGCCAACTCCTTCAGCACGTGGGAAGCATGTGCTGTCATCAAATGGTGTGCGACCTCTTGCATATGCCGCTGAGCTCGGTCCTAGTGCTCCAGCAGCAAAACATAGATTCTCCCTTATGGCACAAGATTTTGGACATTTTGGAAGTGTCTATCCGGGCCGGCGAAGACCAAATTATTTGCTGTTCGCTAGTTGTACTTCAGGTAAGTTTGCGGTGCGTTTATTTACATTTATGCGGAATCTTGTGATTTAATAGTGTCCGTGGTCTTTTTTAGCTTATTTTGAGAAGCTTTAAATTGGATAAAAATTGCACGGAAACTGCTCTGATGACTAGAACCAGGCAAGCATTATTTTCAGTATGGTAATTGCGTGTTGATCAAAGATGACCTTCCTGATAATAACCATCTCGCATTTTTATAGCGGCCTTCTTTGGCAGCTGCTGGTTTCCCCCAGACACTGCGCGACTTTCCACTGCATCAACTTCAACGGAGCTAAAAAATGGCTCGGCGTCCAGGCCGAGGCCTGCAATGCCATGTGTGCGGGGTTTAACATAATGTATCCGGATCCTGCCGAGCGCAATGCTCTGCTTCTCAAGCTACTCTCCAACATTTGTGATAATCCTGCGTTTTCCCATTTGCGAGATCTGATCCTTTTCGATTGCACCGAACAGTTGCAAAGCATCCATTTGGACGTTGTCGATGCGAGGCTTCTACAGTAAGTTAATTTACTTATCGAGGGGTACGAAATTTATTTGCGTGGCCAAGTTTACCCATGCTTTTTTATTTCTGCAATCTTCAGGCTTGAAGATGAGCTGGTCACGTATCTCTTGAAAAGTGCGGTGAAAGAGTCCAACTGCCTCTTACGGCAGTGTGTCGACACGAACACGGAGGAGTTTAACAGAAAATTAGTTTCTGTGCCGGTAGGTTTACAGGTTTAGCAGATACCTGCCTAATCCGATATGTGTTAACATTTCTTTTGTAATGCTTTCCAAGATGACTTCTGCCTGTGTCAGCTACTTGAGCGCCCTGCAAAATTACCTCCTTCGAGAAGCGGTTCTGTTCAAGCCCTCGGACGTTTCCGATGGTCTGACGGAATGCAGGTCCAAAAAACCCTTGGAGCAGATCCAATCTCAAGTCCTCAGATTGGCCAGCAAGGTGTTTGCCGGTGCCCAAGAGGTGTTTCAGGTCCTGCTCGAGGTGTGCAACGGAGTGATCAATGGACCCATGAACGAGAGGGAAATGCGTTTTGCCGGATTGGAACGAATCGCGAAAGCGACTCTCCTCGGGCACCTGCTGCCGGTTCTCGTGACTGCCCTCACCAATGTCAATCTGAAGAGCTTGGACATTGCCAACGCTCTCATGTCTCAACTCGTACAACTAGTTATCTTGAGCAGCCAGGCTGCTTTGCTACTTAAACGGCAATCTCAGTTGGCAAAAATGCCAGATTCGACCAAAGAAATCCCTTCAAAGTCGAGCATAGTCGACGAAAAGTCGGTGTTTGAAGATTTCGAGTTGGAGAAACAGGAAGAGTTGGGCTTCTTGGCTGGCCTTAAAATTCCGGCTCCCTGGGCAAGAGGATGCACCATGGAGTCTATTCATCCCGTAAGAGACAACTACAAATTCAAAGAAACTGTGCACATTCCAGGAGCGAGATGCCTATATCTTCGCTTCGATCCGCGCTGCTCGTCCCAGTACGATTACGATAAGGTAGGGTCACACTTCCGAGAGAGAGAGAAAAAAAATGTGCGTTTCGAAGCAGGTGTTTTAATCGTGATTTCTTTCAGCTCATTGTATACGCTGGCCCTGATGCAAGCTCCGTCAAGGTGGCAGAGTACGGAGGCAACACTTATGGCTACGGTAGTCGCAGCGTTCTCGGTTCCGGCTGGCCGAAAGATCTGGTAAAAGTCGAAGGGGACACTGTGACTTTTGCATTTGAGATGCGGAGCGGTCGTGAGCATAACACTCCAGACAAGGCCATGTGGGGATTCCTCGTTTCGGTACGTGCCCAGGAATCCACGGAAACCATCTCGAGCGGGTTGCCGTTCATGGCCGATTTGGCGCTAGGTTTTTCTGTGTTGTCCTGCACGATGCTGAAACTCCTGTATCAAGGACCTGCTTGCTCGCCCGACGAGGTATCTTGCGCCACGCTATTGCGTTCCCGCTTCCTGCAACGCTGCGTGAAGGATGCGGACGACAAGAGCGTGCCACATTTCTCTCCCAGCATACCGTCCGGTGGCACAGTGGAACTGTCCATCGACGAGAATGCAGAGCTGGACACCTCGGCAGTGGGCCCGGTCCCCAAACGAGTGCAGCACCTGGCGCCGGACGTGCTCCACAAGTTAAGATTGCTATCTTGTTGCGTGGCTCCCCAGCTCAGACCTAGCATACGATCGGTGTTGCACGTGGACGCCCTGGAGGATAAGGTCATCGCAGCCATCTTGAAGCACGCGGCCATTCCATTCTCCAGTGAGCTGCTCACCGCCTTCCAGGAGCAGGAGGACTGCCATCAGAAGTTGAGGCAGATCTTGAGCCAGGCCTACCGCAAGTTGGACGCCCTGATTCGGCGACTGCAGGCACTAGCGGAACTGGAGCAACGCTGGCAGAGCGAGCTGGAAGACATAAGGCAGGGAATGATGCCAGCGAGCATGGCCTTTTTCGCCGATTACCACTTCTCCGATGCCAAGATGAAGGAACTCTCAATGCTTTGCTTCCTCAAGGGGGTCGACATGGAGGGACTAAGCCCAGAGGTCATTGTCCATAACTTGCGAGAGAAACTGGAGACCGAAGCCTACTCCAAGGAGACAACATCCACCCTTTCCTTCTCGAAGACGCGGCAATTGGTCGCCACTATTTTTCAGAGAGCTGAAATTCTTCTTATCGTTTCGCTGGAGTCGGACACCACTTATCAGACGCACGTGAAGCATCCGGAGGGTCCCTCGCCACTTTCGGATGAGGCCGTTAATTTGAAACCCACTTACTCGCGCAGCTTCTCGGCGCCTAGCCAGATGGCAGAGTTTTCCCTGGATTCGCCGAGTGGCGAATCGGTGTCGCTCTCGCAGCGGAAACGTCTCAGTGGCCACTGGGGACGATACTCCACCTCCATCCTGGATGACATGCACCACGAGGAGGACAGCTCCGTCCACAAGGTGGCGCCGCCCACGCTATTGGACCAGCTCTTTGCCATCGTGAGCAACCAACCCGAGAGGCACATTTCGGCCGAGCAATTCCGTTCCGCATGCCACGTGCGGCAGGCCCGCGGCGCCACCAGGAGACTCTCCCTCGTTCACATGCGGGAGCTGCTCACTGCCGCTCTAAACGTCGGTGGCGCCACCCACCTGGTGGCCGCTGTGACCTCGGTGCTCCAGAATGGGCCGAAGATCGACGAGCTCACGTGTGGCGGAATGGCCGGTGCAGTGAGGGAAGCTTTCTCGGAAACCATCACCTCCGTTGTGCAGCTGGCCGCCCAGTACCCGCTGGCCTCCTGTAGCAGCATCGGCCTCCTGTGCGTAGTACCCTACACGAAGAGCGAGGAGAGGTGCCTGGTGCAAAGCGGCCTGGTGCACCTCCTCGATCGCCTTTGCAGTCTGAGCAACCATCGCAGCGACACCAGCAGCACCGATCCACAGAATCTCCGACTCAGGGTCGCTGCCATGGCCTGGGCTGGATTTCAAGTGCTCTCAAACTGCTGCGTCTCCTGGGAAAACGATGAGGAGGCCGATTTGGGCGAACCCGGCCAGTCGGGCCTCGCGCAGCAAGTGGCCACGCTACTCACCAATCACCTCGCTCGCGCCACGGACAACAACGGCAATGACACGGCCGGCAACGAAGCCCTGCAAGAGGTGCTCAGCCTCCTCAATAATCTCTCCCGCTCAAAGATGGGCAAGGCCATCCTTAGTCAGCCCACCTGCGTCTCTAAGCTTCTCTCCCTGTTGCTAGACCAGCGGCCTTCGCCCAAGTTGGTGTTGGTCATACTGCAGCTCTGCCGCACCGCCCTTCCACTGATGAGCGCCGAGGACTGCGGAAAGGTGTCTCTGCCCACCTGGGGAAGCGCAGGCGACACCGGGAACCTGTCCGACCAGCTGCCCGACGTGCCGTCTCAAATCGCTAGCCTCTTGCTGGCAAAACTTGGCGATTATGTCATTCCTGGTAAGAGCATATTCTTTCGAGATAATTCCTAACTGCTGCTTGGAAAATGTAATATTACGAGAAAAATATTTTCAGGCTTCCAAACAACTGTGTCCTCAGCTGGGAGCTCGCTCATCGATTCGTCTAGCTCGTGCGGATCCGGGGACAACAGCATGGCTCCGATTACTTCCAAGACGGAGAAAGGGCGGCCGGAAGAAGCTGACGCCCAGGATGGCCGACTTTCCGTGTTTTTGTACAAGCGCACCGACCAGGCAGCCCACGACGTAGTTCAGCCCCTTCTCGGCGCGGAGAGCCGGCTGTTCCGTCTGAGCGGTGGCGGAAACGTCGACCGAGTGGAACGCATCACCAAGGATCTCGCCAAGTACAATCGAGCCGAAGTGTGCACCGAAGATGCCCTCTCTGCCTTGCGGAGAGCTGCAAAATGGGCCCAGAACGGCATGGTGGTCAGCACCGGATCGGCCGTGGACAGGGAATCCACGGAACAGAATTCTGACAAGAAAAAAATCACGGTCGATGTCATCTGCAAAGAGAAAAACGCCGAACTCGTAAAGTAAGTAAATGATGGGACTAATAATCGTATGAATCCGTTTGCTTGGCTAAAAGGATCAAAACCTCATGTATGTTTTGCAGGACCGATCCGGTGCGGGCATTTATCAGCGGGCAGGTGGCCAATAGCATGGCTTCCGAAGTCATCGCACTCTTGCACGGACTTTTAACGGCAACGACGGCAAAAATCTGGGCTTCGGCCGTGGAAAGAGTCCTTGGGGATGCGCTCGCTTGCATTCCTCAGCTCATGAAACAAATGGAGGTTATTGGCGGACCTCAGTGCAGCTTGATTTCCCTTCTGCACATGTCGCGTTGCATCGTCGCCGCGTTATGCGCTCTCGGGGGATTCAAAACCTCTTTGAAGCCGGGTTCGGAAGTATTTATCACCGGTGCTGGAAACGATAATTCCCCAGCTCTCGTCATTAACATATCTGAACAGCAGGGCTTGGCTACGGTCAAGCTATGCCATTTTGAAGCTACTCTCGATCCTCTGCACAGCCCGGACACGTTTCAAGTGCCGCTTTCCAGGCTCACTCCTCGTCAAAATGAGGTATGTTAACAGAAAACACAGATATCGGGTTATCAAAATCAATCCTTTCTAAATATGTCTCGTTTTTCAGCCGTTGCCTCTTCAAAGGCTTTCCCTAACTCGGCAAGTCGTCGAGGCCCTGCAAACCATACTCGCGCCGGACACCGGAAGGCTGCCGTTGCAGTCGCCGCTGCCTGCCATCGGCGAAGGCAACAATTTGGCTATGGCCATCTGCCGTGTGGTCGCGGAAATCCGGACACGGGCGTGCATGGTTTTGGCTCAGTATCTGAAAGACCAATGTTTCGCGCTGGCCTTCATGCAGCATTCTTCCCTCGCGGTGGACATGCTGAAGTCCCTAGCCAAGGACTGTTCGCCAGGGAACCGCGCTAACACCGTGGAAACTCAGTGCGAGCGCTTGCGGATGCTGTACAGAGACTGCGCCAAGCCTCCGCCACCACCCAGTAAGAGCAATGGAAAGACTAAGGAAATCATTTGGAATACGACAAAGGCGTTTCCTCCCGTAAGAGCCAGTCTGTTCTCTCACGGTCTGACGGGAATTACTTTTTTGGGCGATCCTAGCGCCGGTTCGGGCCTGCCGCGAGGCACTTTCATTTACGCTAGTCAGCCAATTCCTCAGCAAGCGCCTTCCTTTTACTGGGAGCTGGAGGTGTGCTCTCTGGGGGATCCTCAAGAGGATAGCGGCCCGGTGATATCGTTCGGATTTGCGCCGCCAGGGGAGAAGAAGGACAGTGCGTGGAGCAACCCGGTCGGAACCGTGCTTTTTCACAACAATGGCCGCGCGGTGCACTACAACGGTTCCAGCCTGCTACAGTGGAAGAGCGTGCGCTTAGAGGCAAGTCTCGCCGCCGGGGACATCGCCGGTTGCGGCTGGGAACGCGTGGGAGAATCTCCCGAATTGCTAGGTCAGCAGGCCAAGGGCACGGTATTTTTCACCCACAATGGAGTGCGCCTGCTGGCTGTCCTGGAAGATGTCGTCGGGGGTCTGTGGCCCGTCGTTCACATCCAGAAAAAAAGCACCCGGGTAAAAGCTAACTTTGGAGTGAGGCCCTTTGCCTACGCCGACGGCCAACATCACGTCAACGCCGCCCACGAAGCGTCGGAGTCCACCGAGGAGATCAGCGCCAACTTTGGCTTGCTACCATTCCCAGGCTGCTCCGACTCTGAGAGCGACATCAGCGAGCGGGCGACGATCAGCAGCAGCACGGACGGCCGTGATGTTCGCACGCCGCCTGGACCACCCTGTCGCATTCTCACGGCCTCCAAGCCGTGCCGCGAGTACAACAGCGAGGCTTCTTCCCTGTGCAAGCTGCAGCAGAGCTACGGCAACTTGACGTCCACCGGGCCGGACGTATATCCCGCCCTCGGCATGCAGGAGAGCGAGAGCGACGTGGACGACGCGGACGATGACCAACAGCAGGAGGACCATTACGCGCTACTCGTCAAAGCCTGGGAAAGCAGAGTGTTCCCGGTAATACGACGCCGCTTCAGGAACGAGGCGGAGCGCAAAGACGGTCTGGAGCAGATTCGCGGCGCCTTGCAACTAGGGATGACTGACATTGCTCGGCAAACCGTGGAGTTCCTGTACGAGGAGAATGGCGGTATTCCACGCGACCTCCACCTGCCCACCATCGAGGACATCAAGGAAGAGATCTCTCGCTTCACCATGGAGCGCATAAAGAGGGGAATGGGCGTCATAGTCCGGAACCCAAGCACCAGCTGCACCACAGGAACTACGCTGCTGCCAAAGTTCGCCGTGCACAACATGCTGAAGACGTTCAGCCTGCTGGGGGTGGTCCTTGACATTGATAACCAAAACGAGCTGGTGCAGGTGGAGACGTACCTGCGCAGCGAAGGGGTGCTGGTGCGGTTTTGGTATCCCTTGGAAGTCCTTGAACGGCCACCCCAGGGGCTACGCAAGACTGCCGTTACTGGCGCACAGATTCTGGACACCAACAGCGTCCACATACACCGTGAGCTCCTGCACCTGGAACAGACCTTGGCCAGGATCTACTGCCGATCGGCGCTTCTAGAACTCATCGAGCTGTGCAATCGCCCCGACCTGCCTCTGAGCAAAGCCACTGGCAGCAGCACTGCCATGGCCGCCAGCGCTTCCGTGTTCCAGGAGCTGGATGTGGAGAACCTGCAGTTGCTCTCCAACAGTCTTCTAGCACCAATTTCCGCCAATGGCACCGTCTTGGAGCGCCGGCTGACCACCGCTCGATCCTTGCGACAGGTGTTCGCCGCTGACTCCTGCCTGGCGTCTGACCTGTTCTACAGTGACGTAACACCTCTGCGACTGGAACTCGCTTCGGCTATCCATCGTGCAGCATCGCAGGGGGAGGACTACCTGATAGAGTTAACCAACCAGATCGCCACGTGCGTGCAGCTGGCCCCGGAGAACTTTCCTCACGAAGACATCCTGGTCACCGAGTCCAAGGTGGTGACTGACGTCCATTTCCCCGGCGCGGCTTTTCTCGTCGTCTCTTGCAAAGCTGACCCGAAGGCGGCCAAGAAGGAGTCGACGCAGCACAAGAGCCCTTGGGCGAGAATCTTTTGCTACAGTGGCAACGAGTTCAAGAAGAACGGCCACCCATCCCGCCAGGAAGTTATCTGCTACCCCCGAGTGGTCACGTCGCCAATCAGCGTGGATCCTGCTGCTATCGGTAACCCCTATCCGCCCGTGCTGCTTGCCTGCGACCGCATCCACCTGAAGGCCGGATGTTCCCCCGCGCCGGGCATCGTCGTCACCATCCACGCCCTTCCCCCTCACTACCCCCTCGCAATGGCGTACTTCGAGGAATTGCTACGTACCAAGTGGAAGGAGCTGCCGCCGAAGCGGACCTCCGGCGACGAGGAGGCCCAGAGTTCCAAGCCTGCTGTACCGCCGCTCATTACCTCTGCGGTGCTGCTTCACGTGATTGAGCTGCTAGGAGGCTACCTCTGGCGTACCGACATTCCTGCCCGCCTCAAAGAGTGCATGTTTCACCTCCTTGCCGAGCTCTTGCGCACCATGCACAGCACCGAAGACGCCACCGAGGATGGTTCCATCTTCCCGGCGCTCGGCCCGCAGCTCAGCCCGTCGCTGACGCTCCTCTTGCAGCTGCAGTCCGAGCTGCGCAAGCTCTACGAAGCAGAGACCAAGACATGGTCCTCGCCAGATGGATCTGCCGTCGAACAAGGACGGTTTTCCTCCTACTTCCACGCCCTGATGGAAGTCTCCCTCGCCGTCGCCGAAGTCACCAGCCCAATTGCCCCAGCGCTCGGCACAGCTATGCTCTTGGGGATGTCATGTTCCGGCGCATCTACAGGATCCAACTCGGGCACCGCCTTCTCCGTCGCCCCGCCGCCTAGTCCATCTGCAAGCAGCAAGCGTAAGAAGCTCAAGGCCAAACGGGATCGGGACCGCACCTCCCCGAAGTCGCGCTCCGGGTCCAGCAGCCCGAGAAGCAGCGTCTGCGAAGCTGAGCAGGCCGGTCCCAGCGGATTAACCTCCGGATCCAGCGCAACTTCCTCGCCGGCCACTCAGATTGTCACCGGCAGCAAAGCCGAAGATGTACTCTGGTTCCACCGTGCGCTCACCATGTCGGAAATCCTGCGATTTCTTCTCTACGGCAGCTCCCAGGGTTCGTCTGTCACCAACGATGCCATTTCGGACGCCTGCCAGTCCCTGGTGCCGACCACAGCCCACACGCGGCTCCTGGCCATCACGGGCATTCCGGTGCATCTTAGCGACGAGAGCGTAAAGCGGGCCATCAATAGAGCTCTCAGGGGCGTCGGAGGCGTGTTTCAGGACGAGATTTTCGTCCCCAAATATGTTCCCGGGAGCAGCGATCCCCCGCAGGAATCGGGACGTACGGGAAGTGGATCTCTGGCATCGGCGTCCAAACAATCCGACTCGGGCGAAAGACTCATCCAGGGCTTTGCAATGATCGAAATACGCTCCAAGTCGATGGTAATCCACGCTTAAGTTTAATAAATCCATATCGGAACACATTTCTGACGACACCAAACTTGCGGTTTAAAATTCTAACACCTCATTATTTGAAAATTAGCTCGATTCTGCTCGTAAGGCCTTGTTCAAGTGCAAAGCCTTGCTGGATGGTGGCAGTTTGGAATTAGGCCTGATGACCGACGAAGTGATGGACATGAGTGACAACAACTTGTCGATTTCCACCGTCAATCAGAACTTGCAGCTGTCTGACCCGGATGACACCTTCGCCTTGGATTCTTACTTGAAAGCAAAGGTGGGTCATAATCTCGGAATCGTGCATTTGTTACGAGAGCGGTGTTAAAATTTCGTCTCGTTTTAGCTATGCTCGAGCGAAAACAGCGATGATCTCACCGACGGAGCCTTGGCCGTTCTCACGGACATCTTCTACAGCTGCTTTTTTACTGAGCAGCATCTCAGTTATCAAGAATCGAACGACGAGTCCGGTTTCATCTGTCTCAGCAAAGATCAGATAATGAATCACATGCAAGGTAGCGGAGATCGGTGGCTTTATTTTCACATTTTCATCGAGTTGTTTAACTTATATTCGTTGTCTTCGCAGGTAATTTACTGTACACCTTCTTCTGCAACATTCGTCCGCCCAAGAAATCGTTGCACGAACAGGTGTCATCCGTACTTATTCGCTATGGACTTTACAAGAGGGAAGATAAGGAATAGTAAGTAATCTTCGGCGTCTTTTATGAAATCCGGACGTTTAATTAGTCCGTGGTTCTCTTAAAAAGTTCTGCGAAAGTTGGTGCGTAATTTCTGGCACGAGACATTACCTCCAAGATCAACGACTATTGTTTCATTTCTGTCGTAGTTCCAGAGAAGGAAAACATGGCGATATAAAGCAGCGGCCCAAGAAATCGGCCCTGAAAAAATCATACAAGGAGCGCTTATCTCTCGTGTGCGACATAGAAAAGTAGGAGGATCGATGCGGGAAAAATGCTTAACCCTTTCTATAAAATTGTTCGCGAGGACCTCATTTTGGTTCATCCGCTTAATAGGTCTGACGGAAGCGAAAAGTGGGACAAAAAAGATGAGAAATCGAGCCTCCAAACCAGCAGCCGCGAGTCGGAGTCTCAGGAAAACAGCAGCAAGGAGGGTTCGCCCGACGATCAGCATTTCTTGACTCTAGATGGATTCATTCGATTTGTGAACGATAAGGCAAAGAGCGACATTCGTGCCACTTGGCAGAGCCTGTTTGCGTGCGGTTATGACTTGCACTTCGATAGGTATAAGCTTTTGTGGTTGTGCGGATTATTATGACGACGACGAAGATGAGATGCGGTAGATCACCGTTGACACGTATTTTTTTCTTTTAGATGTTGCTGCACGGACACGAATCAAGCTCAGTTGATGTCCAAAATGTGGACTTTGGAAATGGATTGCGCTCTGGTGCATTACGTGAACCGCCTGTGCCACCACTTGGCCATCACTCCGGCGCGGTTGCACCCTCACGAAATCTCCCTCACCCAGACTGATTTTGCGATCACCGATTACGCGTGCTTGCAATCCATCCCTCCGGAGAGCCTGCGTTTGCGTTTCGCGCTTCTCCAGTCTCTGAACAACACCCTCGAAACATTCTTCTTGTTCCTCATCGACCTGCGACCGGCACAGGCGTATCCTCACTGCACTGCTGCCATGCTGAGCAAGGCCAGAGGAATCATCTTCTACGACACCAAAATCACACTCATGAACAACGTGCTAAATGCAACCGCTCTGCGAAGTTCGGATCAGGCTGCTCCCGAGATTAGTCTCGATCCTCTGGAGATTATCGGCAGTAAGTGTGGCACGTTTTTACGCTATGAAGCTCTCGCGTAACACGACGGCTCGAGAGGAATTTACGTTTCCGAAACATCTCGAGTCACGATTTCTTATGTCAATTTTTCTGTTGTGTCCTCGTAGCCGATCGACAAAATGTTTCCAATACCCAGTTTTGCCAAGCCATGTGCAACCTCAAGGATATCTCATCTAGTCAGTTTTGTGTCCATTTGGCAACCGGTGGAGATCCAACTTTTGCTTTCAACGTACGCCTCGTCGGAGAAGAGGTTTATGGAACTAGTAAGCCTACGGATTTTGTTTGGTGGGAAGCTACGACACAACACACATAATATTAACACCTCGTTATCGCTGTTCCAGGTGGTTCCTTCCGTCACTTCTTGTCGCAGGTGTCACGCGAACTGCAGAGTCCTCTCCTTCCTCTGTTCACTCCCTGCCCGAGTGCAGCGGCAAATTACAACAAAGGGAAATACATCCTGCAGCCAGGTCCGCTCTTGTATTCGGAAGAAAAAATGCTGGAATTTTTAGGCCAGGTAAGGACGCTCGCGACACACACGGCGTACTTTCTTTAAAACCGATGTTCGCTTAAAGCCGCCGTTTTATCTTTTAATCGAAACAGCTGATCGGCATAACGATACGCGCCGATATTCCCCTGCCGCTCGACTTGGTTCCCGCCTTCTGGAAGTCGCTGGTTTCGTGTCCCCTCGATCCGATAAGCGACCTGCAGGACATCGACATCCTAACGTACAATTACATCAAGGAATTCGATACGGTGGAAAACGTGCAGGACCTCTCGCAACTTCTGGAAGAGCACCACAACCCGCATTTTGTGTATACGAGCCTGACGGGGGAGAAGGTTGAGCTCTGCCCTGATGGGCAAAACGTGCCGGTCTGGTAAATATATACGAACCACTTCTTCCGCGTGCCGTCAATTAAGTCTCGGGCAATTGTGTCTTTAGAACTGATCCGTTTTGTACGATTTTACAGTTGGGAAAACCACTCCGCATACGTGACCGCCATCCGCGAACTGCGGATGAGGGAATTGGCTTCCCCCGATCGCTATTTAGTCATTAAAGCGGGACTGGCCTCCATTATTCCCGTTCAGCTTTTTCACCTGCTAACGCCTATGGATCTAGAACTTAGGGCCTGCGGAATTCCGGAGATCGATCTAGATTTTCTCAAGGTGATTTTGATCTTTCGGAATCTCGGACGGCGTACCCACGAAATACAAAATGTTCGGTAATCCAATTTTGATTCATTTTGCAGGCGCACACCATGTACCAAGTCGGATTGATGGAGACCGACACGCACATCCGCTTCTTTTGGAATGCCCTGGAGAGCCTGTCGCAGGAAGAGCTTCGCCGCTTTGTCAAGTTCGCTACAAATCAGGATCGCATTCCCAGCAATTGCCCGTGCAAAGATGGACAGTCCGATTCTGTCCACGTCCCTCCTTATCCGATGAAAATCGCACCACCGGAAGGACGATCGGGTAAAACGAGCGGCGCAAATGCGGCTGAAGTCGATTTAATCGTAATGTAAACGAACGGCTGATTCTAATTCTTTTTATGTTGTTGTTGTTTTAGGATCGCCGGATTCTCGTTACATCAGAGTGGAAACGTGCATCTTCTTGCTTAAGCTTCCGCAGTACTCGTCGCAAGAAATCATGACGGAGAGACTTTTGTACGCCATTAACTGTCGCGAAGATCCGCTCAGCGGCTGATATTTTAACGCGGAAGATGCTTCTATTTATGTCGAGTTGAATATATGTACAGATCTGATTGAATTTACAAGGAGGCCCAAGTAGGTTTTCTCATTTTCTCCGTTTCAGCTTTTTTTCTGCCGCTTATATGATTTTATTCGGGGAAAAAAAAGATAAATTTATTATTATTAACCCTTCGAATGTATGTATAGGTACGCTAGAGAAGCGGTGGTCGAGTTTTTGTCACGTATTACCCTCAAATCTTCTTACACATTAATTTTAACTTGGTAGATTTCGTTTCGCTACAACCCTTTTTCCCCCGCTACAGTACATAATCGAAGTACGTATTTGTGTTTTGTGTCGCCGTGAGTACAAGTGTATTTTTTCACTCCTTCGAAGTGAGTTGTGGTACCTTTATCAAAGAATAAATTTTATTGTGCTCCTCCAAATGCTAATTAATGCCTTGTTTTTGTACAGATTTTTTGGCTTGGGTGTATAATTTGAAGTTAAATGCAGAGTGGCACATGAACGTAGATTGGCCAAATTTAACACGCTGTTTAAAAGAAGTCGAATCTAATTGTATCCAATTTGATCAGAACTTAAATTAGACTAATGTAAGAAGGTGAGGCATTCTGCGTACTTCCATCCTTAAAAATCCTTCAATTGTAGTTAAATGCAGAGTGGCACACGAACGTAGATTGGTCACATTTAACACGCTGTTTAAAAGAAGTCGAATTTAATTGTATCCAATTTGATCAGAACTTAAATTAGACTAATGTAAAAAGTGAGGCACTCTGCGTGCATCCATCCTTAAAAATCTTTCAATTGAAAACAAATGCAGAGTGGCACGTTATCGTATATTGGTAAAATTTGATTCTCCATTTCATGTTCATAGGCCAATGATCAATGGTGTGTACTTCCCGCCTCAAACGTATTGTAAGGCTCCAATAAGGTTATCCCGCGAATAACGTCCAACGCGAACTTGATTGAAGCTTATTTATTACTTATAAAA
>JAQGAE010000763.1:0-30088 GCA_034696685.1 Julus scandinavius | reverse complement strand
ACAAAGATAAAAAGGCAACTACGCAGTAATGTTACTAGTTAGCAGGTACCTCGCGAGGACTCCGTATATTATCAACCTTTATTAATTTTGGAGGATTCAACACAGACTCCGTCCAATAAACTATATTAACTGGTTGTTTTATGTGATTTTTATCTTGTTTATATCGATTGTACAATGAAAGATATGTTAATTTGGCCAAATATTGAGGTGTAATGGCAAATTCTGAAAATAGAGATGAACAGTTCAACATATCCACCAAGATTCAACTCAGTGGAGTTTTACTAAAACGACCTTTTGGTCGTCAATCTAGCAAATGATCCAAAACGTAGAAATATCATATATACTCCTATTTCAGAAAAATGTTTAATTATGTGCCAAACACATTACTTACATACGATAATTTGCAGGTTCTGTGTTGTCAAAGATAAGTTTCTTTTGTATTATCCGGAAAGCGAAAAGAAAATATTTGAAAAAAGGGCTTATTTTAACGTTCATCCAAAGGTGAGTCCACGATCAGTTAAATCTAGAATTCGTGTGTATGCGTTTTATATACTCGCATGGTATGTACATTTACATAAGGGTGAAAGGTCACTTGTCCTATGTTCAAATTTGACCTTGAACCTAAGGCCAAATTAAACTCAAATTATATATACAGTGCGTGCAGCACTGTGTTATACTGCAAAATGAATGAATAATTTCATTTTTCCTGCAGTTAAACGTATGGAATAAAGTTTTAGAGTTTTAATATTTGAGAAAACTGTTTTGTTTATATACTGAATAAAATAAATGTTGATCCCAGCTTCAAAAAAGGAATACCTATTTTTTCTGTACCCAATAATGCATGAAACTTACTGAGCAAGGAAAATTGACAAGTTTGTCTTAATTTGTTAATAATTAAATGAAATGAATGTACTTTGACCTGCATGTAAGTTTTACATGATGCTAAGGTCGATTCGACTAAAATATCGACGTCGATATCGACGACATTTGTCAACGTCGATTGGACGTCTTTTCGACCGATGCTTTCTGACTGGGTTGAATACAACGGTATAGAAGGAAATTGCATGTACAAAAACATTCACAGATAGGATGCGATTTTTAAAATTTAATATTAGCTTGCAAACATAGCACACTTACTTTTCCTTATTAACTGTTGAAGGAAACAAGATTGCACGGCTTTGCAAGTTTCAAACTAAAAAAAACTACAGCTACTTAATCAAACGTAAGATACAGCCAGCAAGCGATTAATGAAACAAACTAATTTCTCTGATCAAGAAAAAACAAGATATTTCGTTTTGCACGCTAATCCAGAGACTTTTTCGTCAACCGTACCGAAATAGTCTAACCGATGGTGCATAGCCCTCTATATACTCCAGGCACATGCAGAGTGGCTTCGCTAATGGTAAAAAATCGACGCTAGGTGGCGCCTGTGGCTTGACCTCAGAACAACACTACGAATATGGATTACGCCAGATCTTCATGATTTCTGAGTTTTTTAATCACATTCGCGTTAACTTTTCTGAAAAAAATACTTTTTCTATTTAATATATTAGTAATATAGTGCTTTATTTAATGTTGTGTGAGCAAATTAAACAAATAAAGCACATTCAAGCACACATTTCAGAAAGTAATGGCGCCAAATTTGAATGCCATATAGCGCCACACACTAGAACCTGTCTAAATGCATCCTGTGTAAATGAAAAACCTCTATAAACGCACAGAAAGGCCCGATACTAACTTGGGACATGTGTTAAAATGAATAAACCTCCCTAAAGTTATAATAAATAATTTTGATTGGTCCCAATGATTTTATAAGTAAATATATCAACAGTGGAACTACAACAAATATCAAACTAAGATGAGGTTACCACTTAGATTGACACGATCCCGATTAACTCTGGTGACTTCTTCAGTGTTTTAGAGATTGTGGCTTGACTAACCTTGATATTGTGGTTTTTCTCAAACCACTGTGTAAGTTACTTGTATGAAGCCTTTGGATGCTCCTTTTAATTTGTACCGACACAGGGCTCTGCGGACAGAATCTGTCATTTTAGTGTATGTGGAACCTTTAGACGCCATTTTTTATGTAGACATGCACAAATATAACCAAATGCAATGGGCAGGAAGATGCAAGGCAATTGCTGTTCTTGTACATGCATTAAAATGATGCCCAGTAGCTAGTGTCTCATCTAGGATTGAAAAAAATTGGCAATTCCGTATTTAGCAGCTTTATGTGCAGCTTTAGGTATAAATGCATATTTTTCATCTGCCCCAAGAGTATGCATTTAGACAGGTTCTACTGTATAGATAAATGCCATAGGACTTGAAATAACTGAAGAGGGCATTGGTGAGTCTTGACATAATGCGACAGGAGAAGGGTGTCATAAGTCATTATGAATGTTTATTTCACTCATTTTTTTGGTTACTTTTTTAAACTCAGTTTGCGCAGTCGGTGATAGGGAAAACTGGAATTGCTATCGAAACGGTGTTTGCAAATTTATAGGATGCACCTTGAACTACGTTACAGCTATATTGACAGAAATGTCCAGGTAATATATACATATAATTATAAAAAATATTTATTAATATGATTTGAATACATTAAAACATAAAAGAACGTTAGGTATCTATAAACTGTATTTGTAATAGTTTTGTTGAGGTTTGGAGAAATCTGCTTCCACATGTCCATGATCTTCAATCTGCATCAAATCCAGATGCATCCTGCACAATCCTGCACAAGCTTAAACTTGATTGAGAGAATCAAATACAGAGAAGTATTTGACTTTAAAACGAATAACTTAAACTTGATTTATTTAAGTTTCAAGTAAAAACATTGAAAAATTACAAGAACTTTTGTCTTAAGCTTCCACAGCTAAGACCACAGGAACAAGAGAATGAACAATGGTCCCAGGGGCTATCTATAGACCTTTTGGACCTATTTCCGGTAGGTGCCCTTCTGATTGGGCAAGGGCTTACAATACAAACGCCTTCTAGTGGCGGAATAGCGCAACAACATTCAAATACGAAGTAACTTGTGCCGGGCCCCACACGTCCATATGGAGAATTTCCAGAGGCTTTGTGGTAGCTATGTCCACAATCTTTGCAAAGCTGTGTTTAGTAATTTTACATTTTGCACAAACATCACAATTAAGATTCGTGTCCAATTGCAGGTCATCCAATCCGCGCACATAACCGAGTCTAGAAAGGTCACTTATCCCGGTTAAGTTCAAATGCACAAACCTTCTATGCCATACCTTGGATAGGCTATCTTTGTCTTTAACTCCAGAAAAAGCAGCCTGATCCATAGCTGGCACCTTTGTGGCTTGTTGGTTTCCTGCGTGGCCCGTTACCTCTTTGTTACTCACTATCTTGAGAACCTCAGCTTTTAGGCAGTATAGCCTAGAAATCTGTTGAATCTGGAACAACTCTAAAGGAGGATTATAACGTGAAACTGTCAATAAGTTTTCTTTGATGACGATTTGGACACCATTTTCGGCCATTCTCGCAACACTCATCAGGTTACGATGAAAGCCTGGCACGAAAAGAACTCCATGAAGATGAAGCAAAAACGGTTTTCCTTTCAGCATAATCTTCAGTTTCACTTCACCTACACCTTTAACTTCAGAATGTCCTTCTCCCAATTCTAGTCTTTGAGGTCCAGATTCAGAAATGCTGCAGAAAAACGGTAGACTGCAACAAATATGATCAGTGGCTCCTGAATCTAAATACCATTCAGAAACAGTGCCCTGACTCACCTGCATTGAATTGAATGCAGCATTTACATATAAACTTTGACTTTCCTCGGCTTTGCTGGTCCTTTTGATGTCCTGGGAAGCTGAATTAGAGAAATTAACATTTTTAGTTTTCTTCTTCCATATCTTCTTCTTTTTATATCCACAATTTGGCACAGCAGCAGCAGTTCCTTCCATGGACTTTGGAGGAGACCGATACTCCCTCGCAATACGTCCATATTTCCCGCAATTGAAGCACTGAACAGTGTTTGCAGACTTTTGAAAAGGCTTTCCAGTGAATAGCGCGTTCGAATTAGCACCTTGGACGTCCACATGTCCATTTTTTCTAAGTTGCTGACGCTGGTGTTCAGCAATTAATGCTTCTGCAACGCGTTTAGGAATTAATTCTTCCTTTGGTAACTGTAGTAAACTATGGGTTGCTACTTCATATCTAAAGGGTAACATATCCATATATTGAAAAGCATGCTCCCAAGGCCTAATTTCTCCTCCAGCATTTTCATATTCCACCATAGCTTCGTTGACACGACAGATGATCATGCTCATGTCTTCATCTGGGCCCAAAGACAGATTCAAAAACTTTCGCCGGAGTTGGCTCATCCTGGCCAATGAGTTGGGCTCGAAAGTTTCTTTTAAACTATCTTATAGCTCTTTAGCTGTCTTACAATGCTTAATTAAAGACTATCTCTGGTGAAATTGACAGGTAAAGGAAGGCGAGCGCACGTCCTTTCCTTTCCTAACCTTATGTTCTTCTGGAGTTGCATCTTCTCTGATCGTTGGTTCATCTTCCTCAATGAAATCCTGAAGTCCTTTGGCAAGAAGCATCATCTGGGCGTCGCATGCCCAGTCGGAATAATTCGAGGACGTCAGCTTCATCAGCAAAAACCCTTGATCAGAACCATCATTGGCCATTTTTGGGCGTTTTTCGGCGAAATTTCACAAATTTGAAGAGTTTGTTTAACTATATCTCCCTAACTATCTAAGATATTTCTATGAAATAATTCATACATGTACTTACAGTTAGTAGGGACAGATATCAGTCGAGAAAACCGTTATTTTCCGCGTGGAATCCGCGGAAATTGTAGCACAAACTGGTCGCACGTTTCGACTATTTGCCGCAGACGTGCGTTACACGCTTCAAAAAAATCTTCGTCGCGCCTTTTCTTGAATAACTTTTGATATAAAAGTCGAAAACGGACGAAAATTTCAACGAGTCTTCAGTATATGAAGAGGAACACTCGTTGCAAATTTCAGCTTTAGGAGAACACGGTACCGTCTTACTTCTGAAATTTGGGATTTGTGGATTTCCGAGTCTCTTGATTTTTCATCAGCTGTAGCATCCAGACGTTGAAGTGTAGATATAGAAGAGTAACCACGTTCTGCTACCATTTGTTGAGGTTTGGAGAAATCTTCTTCCACATGTAAATCATGACCATGATCATCAATCTGCGTCAAATCCAGCTGCATCCTGCACAATTTCCATTAAATCTCCTTGAGATTTAATTAGCTTCAACTTGATTGAGAGAATCAAATACAGAGAAGTATTTGATTTCAAAAAGAATAACTTAAACTTGATTTATTTAAGTTTCCAGTAAAAACATTGAAAAATTACAAAAACTTTTGTCTTAAGCTTCCACAGCTAAGACCACAGGAACAAGAGAATGAACAATGGTCCCAGGGGCTATCTATAGACCTTTTGGACCTATTTCCGGTAGGTGCCCTTTTGATTGGGCAAGGGCTTACAATACAAACGCCTTCTAGTGGCGGAATAGCGCAACACAGTTCAACAATTCCTCATTGCAGATGTGGCCAGGATATTGGAGCATCTTTCGTACAACACTTTAGTCTGCTTGCCAAACTTTAAGCACAGTTCCTGACATTTCCCCTTACCATGGGGTCCCACACTACAAACCACATCATTGGTTTCCATGTGGTACACAGTGCCACATTTCCAGAGCTGCTTACCGAATCTCCTGCTCTGAAGCCAATACAGTTAATGACAACTGGAAACTTAACTTTGTTGTAACTAAGAGGAGGTAACGAATTGTCAAATAAAGTCATTTCCCGGCGACAACAGGTTGCTAAAGAAGCTAACTCCGCCTGCATATATGTTTCCCAGTGTGAGATGAGGTCAGCTTGTCCGCCTCACAACAGAATGTCACCCTCGCACCCGTCACACGACCAGCTGAGCCCGAATGTTGTAGGGATTTGTTGTTATTAATGAAGTTTAGAACTTTTGCATTTTCAGGAGCAAGGAAAGATCGCACATGCAGAAGTTCCTTTTCTATTGAGATGTTCTGAATCCTAGAATTCTAATTTTGGCTTAACTCTCTTGAGTGAATGGATAGCTTTGAAAGTTAGGATGGTTTCTGCATAGTTCTCGCATTGCATATCTAATAATTAGAATGAATAAACTTTTTTAAAAGCAAAGTAAGCTTTAAACCTTTGTTAAGGACATTTTAAAGGTAAGAAGATTTGAAATTCACATCTAGGAGCTCTCATTCACAACATTTTGGTCCGTTAAGCTGGATCGAGCAGCACTAGTAAAAGAAACTTAAAACATTATAAGTATAAAAAATCGAATTTTAAATTCTACAATTTGATAAAGTGCTTTACCCAAAAAAAAGAAAGATGTCACTTTGCTGAAGTCTGGTCTTCAAAAGGAAGTTTGTACAATGAGTATACTAGGCTTTCCACATCCGAAGTAGTGCCTGTGATTGAATCAGAAAGAGAGGACCAAGGAAATGATACAGCAAATGGTGCATTGCAGGGAAGCAGAATTGTGGTTTTTTGTTGAGAAAAATCAATAAGCAATCCAACGTAAGGTGACGTAACGAACTGGAGGCCGAATTAGAGCGGGATTTTGAGATATTTTGAAATTGAATTAGAAGAAAAGAGAATGTCCTGGGAAAAGGCCTTAGTTTGGCAAAATCACCAAGTCGAACAGGTGAAAATTTCAGAAGAATTTGAAACATGACGGGAACTTGTGTCTGTTTTAAATGCATCTTTGTGCCATAGTCAAATAAACTTAAAGAACCGGAAATGCTGGCAGAATAAGTGATTTCTTTGAATACCTAATTGCATTTCGAAGTGGGTGTGCATCTTTGTGTGGAAACTTCAAATTCCCCAGAGATGACAATGCAACCAGACAGTTGAACCTTCTGGAGCCAGTGAAGGTATTAGATCCTATTCCTATTAAAGAGTCAGAATCTGGAGTGCAAATGTTCAAATCCAGACACCACTAGCAAAAAAATTGCCAGCATTTGGAGGCAATCCTAAAGAGTGGATATGCTTCATGAGGCATTATAAACGGTCAACCCAACTTAGCTGGTTTGCCAATATAGAGAACATTATAATATTGAGAAATCTTTAAAAGAAGATGCTATAGCTGCTGTAGAGGCATGTTTGCCTTGCCAGATAATGTCGAAAGCATATTAATAAATTTGGAACGGCGATTCGGGAGCGAGTTTACCACATTGAGTGTTAGTGCATTGTTGCACTAGTAAAGTGCATCGCTCCATCAAAAGAAGGCCAATTGGGAAGATTCATGAACTTCTCAAACATTGTACAAAATTTGGTGTGCTCTATGGATGCATTAAATCAACACAGACATACAGTAAACCCCCAATAGACCAGAATTGATAGAAAAGCTGCCATCCAATCTAATGTTGAATTGAAGAAAGAAAATGGCAGAAAGTCCAGCTGTAACTTTGGACTTTGCCAATTTGTTTGAAAGGAAAGCAAGTTTTATATCCATTTCCAAGTTGGCAGTAGAAAAAGATACAATAGCCATGAACATAAAAACATACATTGATAGAAAAAGAGTGAAAAAGTGGTAGTTTTTATTCGCTTAGAATAAAACTTAAAGAAAGTACCAAAGTGTTACATTTGTAAAGAGGAAGGCCATCTACTGAATGACTGCAAGAAATTTACCAGTTTACTTTCCCAGAGAAAAGTGACTGGGTAAAACGAAAGTCTGCTTCTGATGAAGCGTCAACATGCACATTGATTGATAATAGCTTGGCAAAGCAACTGAAATTACAAGAAGAAATGGATCCTGTCAAGCTGAAGTGTACAATTGCTTCAACTTATAATGAAGCAAGTAACTACGAGTGGAACTTTAGATTATGGGGCATTAAAATTGAAGACTTGTATGCCATGCTCAGCGTCAGAGCAGTGTAAGGTTTGGATCTTCCAAAACAAATAGTGAACATAAAAGAATTAGCCACAAAATGTAGTCATCATGCCATGCCATCAGTCCGCTCATTGCAAGTAGCAAGCCAATGTTGCTTATTTTCCAGTAGCACAAATGGGATCTAATTGCAACCCGAGCCATTAAGGAATTGAAAGGAGATGTGCCAGCACTTTCCAGAATAAAGTTAAGCTGGATTGTGGATGGGAACTTGGAACCAACTTTAAGACATGCAATTAAATTCACAAGTCACATCAGTCAAGCAGAGCATGGTGAAGACCTTCATCACTTAAATAAAGAAGCTTGGAAAACACTGGAAATTTACTCTGTTGTGCAAAATGGATATTTCTTTGCCTGAACGTAAGACTGCAGCCAAGAGGGGAATATAGACAGAGCTGAGGCATTGGCAAAGCAGTACTGTGATATCTTTTGTGTATCTTTTGCCAGGACCAGATCTGCTGAAACCACTTCCAAGCATACTCTTCAAGTTCAAACAAATCCATAGGTTTTGAAGCAGATGTAAGAGTTTTATCCCTAGGTGAGGATGAAACAAGAGGATCCCAGGGCACTATATGGAGAGGAATGGATTGAGACAGACCACTTGATGTGTGTGAAATAGTCGCCATCTCATTCTGGATAGTTTGTGGTCTGGCAATTGCACAGGAAGCAAGGAACTGAAATACTTAGGTGTTTAGGGAAGAATTTCCCGAGGTTGGCAGAGGCAACAACCAAGCGCCATTAATTGAATAATTGGAGGACAGTTGTACTCCAGAACTAGAAGTGTTTAAGCTTATTCACGACATCATCATGAAGAATTATTGGATTTGCATTCCAATAGAGCTTTGTGGTGTTCAAGGAAAGGATTTACAAACAACAACGGAGATGTCAACAAAAATTGTTGGATTTCACTGAAATTAAGATGCTGACTTTTTCACAATCAAGAGTGAGTCGCAAAGTTCTTGCAGATGTTCGTTTTGCTACCAGAAGTCCAATAAAACGAAAAGTGCTACAAATGGTGATGTCAATTATTGACCCTTAAAAGTTTATAGCATAGATCATCATCGAAGCAAAAATTTTGCTTCAAGACGATGAGCGACTAGATTTTGACAAATAAATAAGATGGCTGGCAGAACTGACAAGGATTTGTCAAGTAAAGGTTCCTCTCTGGTACTCTTCTATCGATGGAAAGAATGTGGAACGAGAACTTCATTTGTTTTGCGATGCCAGTAAAGATGCATTGGCACCTGTGGCATATCTTCGAGTCAGATGGGAAGAGGAAATTCAAATAGCATTTGTAGCTGCTAAAACTAGAGTTGCTCCACTAATGTGCATTGTCAATCCTAAGTTTATCTGTAATGGCATGTTAATTAGCAGAGAAGATAAAATGAAACCACAAATCTAAGTGGATGATATTCATTTCTGGAGTGATTTAAGGCTAGTGTTATGTTGGATGCATTTTAGTGCACTTAATTATGAACAGTTTGTGGCACACTGAGTCAGGAAATCGAAGAACTAGCCAATGTTACATGATGGGAATGGATCCTTTTCAAAGAAAATGTTGCTAATGAACCAACAATAGACTCAAGAAAATGATCTATCTATGAACAGCCGTTGGTATAAAAGAGCACAATTTTTAGGTCTGGAGAAAAAAAATGGTGTACTAAACATCTGCAAAAAAGTATGTTTCAGGATTATGGTGTCTAGAAATTCTGGGATGAGTCATTGCTGCAGAATCTATTATGCTGCATTTCTGCAGAAAGTAATACCTCCCATACAAAAAATGACTCAGAATTCTGCAGAATTCAGCATCCTAAATCTCTGCAGAAAAGTATGTTTCAGAATTATGGTGTCTAATTCTGCAAGTCATTTCTGAAGAATTCTATAGAATCTATTATGGTCATTTCTGCAGAATATATATTTTCAAAAAAAAATAGTTAATAGTGGGAAGCAAACCCGGAAACTTAAAAACACTAGCCTAATGCTTTTACTCACTCGGCCACCCGTACTACTTGGAAGTGGGAAAAGGAAGTTATGGTTAGCTAATAGTGGGACTTTATTACCATTAAGAATGTGATTAGAAGGTTTTATTAGATTGGAGGGGTTTATTAGATTGGAGTATTTCTGCAAGTTTAAAGCAACTTTAAAATTCTGCAGAACTTTGGTTGAATGCTGTGAAGATTATTTTCTGGGAATACAAATTGCCAGAATTGTATCAAATTTCTGCATAGTAGTTTCTGCATTAAATACACTGGGATATTTTTCAGTCATCTTCTGCACATTATTTTTGTATGGGCTATCACTAGCATTCCCATACGAAAAAGTGTCTGCAGAGTTATGCAGAACATACTATGCTTATTTATGCATAAATCAACTTGCAGCATTAGTTTTACATTTCTGCACAAAGGCTTTGTATGACTTTCTGCAGAATATTATGGCCAGAATTTAAACTGCAGACATTTATGCATACTCTTACAAAAAAAATAATTCACTGAGGGAATCAAAACTGGAACCTTGCAAATACCAGCCTAACACTTTTACCCACTCGGTCACCCATACTACTTGTAAGTGAAGCATTAGAAAAGGGAGTAATGGTTAGCTAATGCTGGGACTTCATTACCATAAGACAAATGCTCATATTTATTAAATATTATGTGATATGAATGTTTTGTGTTGTTGTTATGTGAATGTGGACGGGCGGACAGTGCATAAACGATGACAACAACAACAAACGACGGATGATCCAGACAAATGATCATTCGCAACAACACTTGTCAAATTAGTTTTGTAACTTCTTTTACAAACATCGATTCAAGTGGTATTTAATATGGTAAATTTCATTTGTACTGACAGCTTGGCCCCAAAAAGCGTGTTCAGTTCGGACTCCGAGACAACATATGCACAATTAATGGAATTGAGATTAGCGCGCTTGGCTTTTTGCCCGTTTGGCTTGTACTAAACCACACAAACTTGTACATATATAACACATGATATAACTTGTATAATATTTATATTAATTGATATCATATTCAGTTGAGAATATTATTTCCAAGTAAACATTTCAAATGACTGAACCGACTGATTGTCAGCCATTTTGTGTCATAAAATGTGTTGACCCCAGACCGAAAAGCCTCGATTCTGGGCAAAATCCCAATAGAATCCCATGTTAATGCAGCTTCTATAAAATGAAATAAAGACAATGCTAGTGATATTACTTACTTTTCTGAAACTTCAGAAAGTAAGATACTAAATTATTTTTCAAATACAAAATTAGTCTGTAAAAAATACTGTTTTTAGTGTCTATATTGTTACATTTCTACAAGATACAATATACCACGTATGCCCATACAAAATTTCCAGGTATAAGTTTGACTGTTAAAAAAATTCTTAGGAATAAGTAAGTCTATTTACAGTATGTTAAAGAAAAGAACAAAAAAGGTTTTATTTTTCAATTTTTTAAAATACATTTGGTTTATGCTTATAACAAAAATACTTCTTGTCTTTTAAAATGAGGATACTCAACATGCCTTTGAATATGCAATCAAACTAACAACAAAACACTTAGAAAAATCAACATTTTGGTATTAAAATATGTAAAATGCATATTGGTATCTAATTGTCTTTATTTCTTATAAAATCTCAAAGTATTTTGTCTTAATATGTTTTAAATTTAATGCCCAGGTATATTAAGATTTAATAACTTAAGAAATGTAAATGCAGCACACACCTTTCGTCAGGTAACTTTCTGCATATCTATTTCTGCAAGTCTAAAGCATCTTTAACTTCAGCAGAAACTTGGTTGAAAGCTGTGCAGACTATTTTCTGGGAATAAAATATTCTTGGAATTTTATTCGAATTCTGCATAATAGTTTCTGCAGTAAATGCACTGGGATATTTTACTGGTAATTTTCTGCACATTATTTTTGTACGGGTGTAGTGTCGCAGTTGAAGGCATCAATAAAAAATATAAGTCAATGGAAGGAACAATAAAGGGTTATTGAGCAATACAGGCTAAAAGTGGTAACTGGTGGGAGTAATTTGTAGTGGGGCTGCTGAAACAGAATGACATGACACATGATATGACTTACAAAATGACACGGTGGCATTGCAATGTAGGAGAAAGGTGGAAAGGTGGGAGGGTGAGAAGACGGTAAAATAGAATGAGAAAGGGAGGAGAGAATGGATTTGTGAAAAGGGTGAATGGGAGTGCTAAGGTGGAACACGATTCAGGCGAACAATAATACTCATAGCGTGTTTAATAAAGTCCCAGTAAGCTTCAGAATAGATGCCTTTCCGGTGTCGCTTAGAACAGAATGCGGCAGTTTGCCAGCACGTTAAGGGCAGTTTAGTGTTCACCCGAACCATCAAGGGCTTGCGGCAAACGGTTCGATGTGGAAATTGTGTAGGTGTGCCTGAAACGACCCTTTTCTTTTAAGTTGGAACATGTTGAAATGTGGTTGGCTGCAGTCATGAAGAAGGCGAGCAGAATCAAGGGTGGAAAGGTCAAAGTAAATGTGAAACTTCCTCATGGCATGGGAGGCCTGGACCTGAGCTGAGTAGGATCCACCACTTTCATGCACTGGTCACGGAGGTTGGATTGCACAAATCTGATGTGGAGCAAATTGTAAGAGGGTGCTGTCTAAAGGAAGGCAGCCTCCCCAGCTCGTTGACTCGTTGGCTCATTCCGTGGCCCAATGCATGGCCAGAGGCTTGCGTGACCGAGCAGTAATTGGTTAGTTTACTTTTTCCTGGTGAATCTATGAGGAATGTGCAGAGGTAGGGAGGTCCAAGGTCAGTGTTTTGGTTTCCAAAAGTCAATCACCCGGTAGGCATTTGGTATTGCCAGTATAGTCGGGGCTGGAAAGCTGAGTTAGTACATAGATGGGTAGAAGGAGGAGCATATCTGGGCAATGGCTTGGGCCACCACAAGAGACATCATGCGGTAGGCCTTGACTGTAGCAATAGCAAATGGGTGTTGGAAGGCATCCAACCATCGTCATACATATTTGTGACGTGTAGCATGGCACCAAATCTCTGCGGTATTGGTGACTGCACATTCGATGGGCTGGATTGATGAACGAGGACCTCAGGAGATGCGAACGATTCGGGAGAGGTTTTGGTAGGTAGCCTGAGCCCTGGCAAAAGTGTGTTTGACGTGATCAACAAACCGTACTCATTAACCATGATGCCCAGTAGACAACACAGTTGTCTTGTCTGATAATTACACTGTCCATCACAACGCAGATGTCCCAAGCCGCCCGGGTGATAGCCAATAGCTGTGTTTTGTCAGGACCAAAACCAGGCTTCCAGCCAGCTCCCCAGGCCAAAATGGCAGTGAGAATCGCCTTGCAGCTGGTGGCAAGGTCATCAACATTGAGTAAGGAGAAATCCAAGAGTACTTCATCAGCAAATGCTTGCAGGTGGCTACCGGAAGGCAAGGAAATCTCAAAGAGGGTTTCCAGAATAAGGTTTACAAATGTTGGCCTACAGCATGAACCCTGAATGCAAATGCGCTGCAAGAGCGAGACCCTTCAGCTAATGTAGTAGGAGTCCACAAGGAGAAGGATATTCGATGTACAACCCCACGTCAACAAGTGATAGAGTAGAGCAGGCTACCAGGCATGTTTAATTGCTGCTTTAATGTCTAGAGAAATGGCCATGACCTGGTAGTGTCAGCATTTGAGTCATTCAACACACTGGAGAAAACGTCCTTATTTCTCGGACACACAGTAAGCTGATGGAACGAATGAAGAAAATGATGTGTAGTCATCTTTTTGGTGCTTTTGAACGACGATTATGATGGTCCGTTTCAATTGATCGGGTTAATGACCTAGTTCCAGGTGGTGCTGAAAAAGTAATGTGAGCAGGGCAGGATAAGATATGGCAACTCATTTCTGCAGTGAAATGATCATGGTTCGGCGCCTTCTCGGGGTCCATCATGCTGGGTGAAGGGAGGTTTATTTGGGGAAGTGGGTGGTGGAGGTGCTCTCCGCACGGAGACATGCCTGGGTGCCACTATCGGTAGTGTAGCGTGGGTAGAAGTGAGTGAGCAGAGATGCTGCAGTCAGCACCAAGGTTGAGGTGTAGGCTCTGGTAATGGTTGGCGTCGATCCTCCGATTAAGGGACTAAACATCGCAGTCACTGTGCCCATTAGGAACTCTTGGAAGCTGCAGCTTGAGGCATCTTGGATTGCTCATTTGTAGTCAGCGCGAGTGGCCTGGTAGTTGTCCAAACCAGCCATGAAAGTAGGGGCCGCGGGATCGCTGCTCAGATGGGATACCATGCGTTTCAGTCATAAAACTTGATTTTTGATAAGGGTTAGCTTAAAAGACCAGATAGGGTTGTATTTGTAGCTAGAACCCTTGCATGAAATGCTAGCATCACAGGCAAGCGTAAGAGCGGTAGTCAGCAATTCCACCAATAGGTTGAGCTCAGCAGCAACGGCAGCCCCTGTCAGTGGCCAGTGAAAGGTGGTGTCCGGTGAGACCAAGATCCAGTGCAGTGACGAAGGCCCCCAATCAGCATGTTTAGTTCTCGATCGGAAGGTAGTGAGAGCAGGTGTGGGGTTGGGAGCAAGCCTGCCATCCATGTGCAAGGTGATGGCGTTGTGATCGCCAGTTGATTTCATGTCTCAGTCCACTCTCAAGTGTATGACAAATGGAGTGATGTGGCTAAAGCAAAAAGTAATGTCATTGTAGGATGTGCGGATGTGCATTGAATTTGCCACCGATTAAAAAGGAAGTGGGACCAAGGTCCGCAAGGGTCGCATCGAGTGCAGCAACGTGAGCAGCAGATGGGGAATCAGTTTAGAAGTAACAGTTAAGTTGGACAGTAGGCCGCCCCCGAAAGCTAAGCATTATGGTGAATGTTTGCATTGGTATGCTGGGCGAGCAGCCCAGGAGAGGGGGAGTTTAAGACACAATCAGAATAGCCATGGGCGCGACCTTCTGGACCGGTGTGAAGCTCCTGGACAAGGGCGATGTCATCTATTGCTCCGCATGTAATGAAGGATTTGGGTGGTGGCTGCTTTAGCCCTAGATTAACTTTCAAGGAGTTTGCACCCATAGTTTATACTCTGCATTACCTGTCTCTCCATGCGTTGACTTAGGGGACAAGTTAAAGAAGCTGTATGATTGCAAGATGTGACCGGGACTCGTCTAAGACTACATAAACAAAAACAGTTTTATAACTATCATGAAATATATCCAACAAATAAATTGCAGTACAAAATTGACTGAAATATCTAAAAGCTAAGATAAAATGGATATTGTGTTGCTTTCATGAACCTTAGATGTTGTGTTGATTTTCACATCATGCATATATAATGTATGCGTGCACTGTTTTTTATGAAAACAAATACAGCATTTATTTCAATTGAACTTTTTAAAAAAAATTCTAATTGCTTTTAAGAACACTTATTTTTTAGCGCTAACAAATTGCTTTTTCCCTTTATGATCGTACAGTTCAGTTTAAATGTGTGTGAAATTCTAAAATTGTCTTTGAAAATATATTTTTGCAGAAACCTTATCGGGCGTTGCGTAGCACATTGAATACTCTATTTCAAAAGCTGCAGTCTCCACCGTACAAATCTTTAAAACAGGATTGTGAAGTAATCAATGCAGATTCTGCACTTGAGAAGTATTTCAAACTGAAAAAAATTGAGGTAAGTTAACTTGTTTTTGCTTTTTTTTCAGTAGCGTATTTTAACAAAATGCCATCAATGTGGCCTTCAAAAGTTGATTTTGATGATATTAGCCGGACGTCACATCCTATTCACTGATGTAAGCACATTTTACCTAGCACCTGAGGTTTTAAAGCTATTTGATAGACCCAGACATATGCCCCACCCTGTATTATAATTATACCGTAGTAGAATTCCCTTTTCTTAACAAACAGGACGTCACACTCAGACAAACGATGCACCACATTGCTCAGTTTGGCATCGCATTCTGGCGAGTGGAAAGAAATTTAAAATTCACATTGGAATTTTACCTATATATGGTCAAAAAACCTACTGCGCATGAGTAGCCCTAACTGCGCAGACTACTTTTGTGCAAAGAAAAAATGTGTGCGCGGTTGTGTTGATGACGGAATCAGGGTAGAAATTCCAATTAATACAATATAATAATATTGAAATAATTGTGTTTATTATTATAACCGATGATTTCTAGGGTATTTTCCTAGATATTTAGGGATCACATTTTTAGAACTGAAAATAATCTGTGCAAATCACAGGAACTAACAATACTTCGATTAAATTTCAAGATATGCAAACTATGTAAGACTATGTAGGCACTATGTATATTGATACATGCATGGAAAAATATTGCAAAATATAAACACGTTGTGGTGACACATGTTCGGGAAGGAGAATAGATATTCTTGTACTTACTTTAACGGGGAATGTCATAGCGCAAACAGTTTTCCAAATAGGGACAATTTTCCCACACAACACAATTTAGAAATACTCAATATTTTTATGTTTTAGGCTTAAAATATTTTCCTTAACTTTAACAAGGTTAAGTTAAGGACCAATTTACGGCCCCCTTCCTTTTTCATTAAGCAAACATACCCCAAGTTTGTTTGCACCCTATTTTCTCTTCTTTGAATCAGACGACCAATCCAATGGCGGACAGGTGATAATACCTGAGGTGTCATTGGATCTTTCTAGCCCAGTTGCCATTGGATGGACCTGGTCTATAAAAGGAGGAACACGTACCGAAAATATTGAGAGAAACACCATGGCTGCGTTCCAAGATCTCTCAGTGGGAACGTGAAACTTTTAAATTATCAGAATATTCCGATCATTGAAATCTAAAACATGTCATTGTAACTCGTTATCATATTTCTGTAAGATTCAAATCATTCATGTTTTGCTCCATTGTAAATAAGTGTCTATCAAAACAGGAATAAAATGGGAACTGTTCTTTAGGAACTTTAACCCCCTCGTCTTATTAATGTCTCTCTGAGGATTCAAGCAATTCTAATCAACGAAGCGCTACATGATATCTAAAAGGACAGAGACTTAGATCAACTCCTTTGTTCTAGATCATCAGGGATCCTTATCTTATGAAACGTGCAACCTCGTCTCCAAGAGTCAAGAGACACTGAGCCAGAAGCGCAACTGTCGCTATCCCTTCAGTTGACGTAGCTACTGCTGCTGCCTTCTCCCGCACATCTACCAGCTACGTTGCTGAGCGGTACCTACCGCTCCCATGTAAGGAACTCCTAATTGAGGCCAGAGAGAACCTCTTCAATGAGGCTGCGGGAATTCCTAGTGAATCTTAAGGACCTACTCCTACGTTAGAGGCCACACGCCGATCCGAACGACTCCAAAAGCAAGTCGGTGAAACAAGGCTTGCTACGGCGGGACCCGCTCGCCATACGAACGCTCCTACCGCAAGCGATAGAGCAAGTTCACATTAATGATGCTAGCGCTCAACTCGTACGCCTCAACGTTAAAAGTAGTAAATGTTAATAAGAAAATGCATAAATTAAACGAAAAGTGTAAAGGCAGTTCCACAACAGTAAATGGTTGGATTGGAGTTAGTTGAAATCATTATTGTTACAACATTCTATTAAAGAAAATTATTTTAATTAATACACAATAATAATTTTCAAATGGTTGTGCTAATAGAACTGCCTTTACACTTTCTAATTTTAATGTTTATATTTTACAATATTTTTACATGCATATATATTGCAGTACATAGTTTGCATATCTTGAAATTTAATTGAAGTATTGTTAGTTCCCATGTTTTTCACAGGTTACCAACTACAAGGGCAAGTAAAAAAAATGTGAGCCAATGCGAATATCTCACAAACCGTCTACTTCATTTAAAAGTAGTCACCATGAGCATTTAGACATTTATCCCACTTACTAACGAGGCGCGTGATTCTCCTCTGATAAAAGTCCTTGTGTAGCTGCTTTAGGATGTCGCTGACTCCTTCACGTGATCGTCTGATATAAATAGAGTTCCCTTGAGCTGTTTTTTTAATTGCCCAAAAATGTGGAAATCACAAGGTGATAGGTCGGGGCTGTAGGGTGGATGTTGCAGCGTTTCCCACTTTAACCATTTCAGTTTTTCCTGAACAAGATTAACTATGTGGGGACGAGCATTGTCGTGCAGCGAGATTACCCCCGCCTTTAATTTTCCAAATCATTTGTCCTTGATTGCGACACGCAGTCGATCCAGTTTCACAATATCGAAAATGGTTGTCTCCAGGATTAGAAAATTCGATCAGTAGGGGTTCCTCACGATCGAAAAAAAACATCAATAACACCTTTCTGGCGAACATGACTGCCTTTGCTTTCCTTGGGGTGGTGAACCAAAATGTTTCCACTGTAAACTTTGCCGTCAAGTTTCAGAGTCATAGTGATGGCACCATGATTCATCACCTGTCACAATTGCAGACAAGAAGTCGTGACCCTCATTATGATGCCGAATGAGATGAGTCAAGGCAGCACCGAACCTCTGTCTTCTGGCGGTCGTTCAAAATCCTGGGAATCCATTGAGCAGACAAGAGCCGATAACCGAGATGGTCATGAATGATGGCGTGAACCTAACCGTGACTAATGTTGACACGCTCTGCCAGTTCATCAATGCTAATCCTCCATTCTTGTCTAATCAGCTCATCCACCTGTGCAATTGTGTTGGGGGTGATTGCAAGGTGGCTTTGGCCCGGTCTTGGATCGTCTTTGCAACTGCCACGTCCTTCTTTGAACCGTTAACTTCAACGCTTCGCAGTGACCAATGGAATGCAATGTTCGCCATACACAGCAGCCATGCGACGGCTAATGTCGTGTTGGGAAACGCCTTCAGCTGTCAAAAATCGGACCACACCATGCTGTTCGTCTTTTGGAGTGTCCATAATGAGCAGGACCCGTTTTCAACCCACTGTTTGAGAGCATTAAAAAACTTATCCTCACAACAATGTATCACTTTCGTAAATGAGAGCTGTCTCTTTGCTATGCACATGAGTCGCAGATAATGGACTAAAACATTTTCGCGTGGGGTGGGTTGGCTCAGTTTCATTTGACTCGCCCTTCTATATATTATATACTATATAATGCAAAAAATCCCTTGAGGCTGTTACGTATATTGAGGAAAAATTCAAGATGGACAATATATTGTAACATTACTACCTTCTTAAAACTTGGGGATTGGGGGTGATTGATTTTGACACTTCTTTTGATTAAATGAATAAAATACTTTTATAAAATTACACTATGCTTGGGGGTTTCTTACATATCTTATCTTGTTTGGAAAATGTCCCTTATCCTAACTCTATCTTCACTTTTAACTTAATATCTTTAGCAAGATCTTATATGTAACTTAAGACTGACTGTAACTTCTTAAGTAAGACGGAACTTCTTACTTAAGACTAACTGTAGCTTGCTTAGGCCTAACTTTGCCTATCTAATCCTGATCTCTCTATCTATTTGAGTAAACTGAAACAGGTTTCAGTCTCTTTATAGCTGCTGAGCCAGCAGAAAGAAAGACATGAATCAACTGTAGTTTGCTCTACTATCTCTGGAGAACTTAGGTCTCACTACCACCTTATAGCTGGCAATGCCTGCAGAAAGGATGGTTGGAGTCATTCTAAGTTTCTTGTCTTTTGGGGACACTTCTCAACTTCTCACTCTGGACTGTCCTCCTCTGCACTGGACATCAATTATCCTCTGCACCTTAATGGTATCCCAAGATACCATCCAGCTCAGGAGGCTTTTGGCACATGCCACCTGCTAATCCAGGCTTTTCAAATACCCCTTATCTTGGGACCACCCTCAATCTTTCTAAAACCAAGATAACTGCACATGCTTAAACAAGCTGTGCAGGGCAGCCATTATGGGGAAAGGGTGCTGGCCAAACTTGTTAATGGCCCTGGGCATCATTTGCCCGCCATTTCTGAGAAGGTACACCACAGGGCCCATTCATCAGTAATGGCCAGCTGCACAGGGGTTGGTCAGCAAACTCCCCCACAAAACAAAGTAATTAAACTTACCCCTCTGGTGATTTGGAATTTAGGCCTGCTTGACCGTTTTTAGACTTTCTTAAACAAATCTAATTAATTAAAATTAATTCCCCACTTTTACAAAAGTGCAAAAGTCCCTTCCCAAATACCTGGGTAACCTACAGTATGCTCATCTTCCCTAAATGTTTACAAGTGAATATTGTTAATTAGGTCAATTGACCAGGCATACAATCTATGCCTTACGAAGAGTAATGCTTTAATTGACTTTGTGTCTTAAACCAGATTACGGAAACCAATAGTTTGCAAATTATGAATTGTCGATATTATAATGCATGTAATTTTTTAAAGCTATCCTTATGATCAAAATATAATTAAAATGATTCTTAATAAAATTGGATGAAACAATTTGTCTATTGGGTGGATAATCAAGGAAAAACACGAGTTTGGAGTGCATCATAGCATTTTTGTCTATTTCTAACATCGGCCATTTGTACTGCTGTATGATATTTAGATGGCTGATCACATCTATGGCAATTATCCATTGGTTACACCCAGCTGTAGTTACTTTCATAAAACAATTTACATGTCACATCTAGCACAAACAACTACATCTTTTTTCAAACGGAAATCAAAAGCTTTTTTATAAGTAATATGCTCCGCAATATAGTTTTTGTCTGGACCAAGTGCTTATGATAAATTGTACATTCAACGATTTACCCAAATGGCCTACAGTATATGTACTGTAGGCCTATATTCTACAACGAATGAATTATACACAGTAAAAATGTCATGCCTTAAAATAAGATTGTTTACGTGCTTTTCTCTTGTAGACAAAATCAAGACCTTATATGGATCTTTTTTTAAACGTCTTAAACGCACAAAACGTCTTACTCCAATTTTAAAATATAAAATGATGACGGACAGCAAGGTTCAATCCTGCAAACCCCAATTACTCAACACAGCAACCTAACGCCTGAAAACTCTGAGCCAACTTCTTACATGTGAAAAACCATAATAAAAGGGAGAGTGACGGTTGAATGACAGAGAAAATAACGGGGAAAATCCCGAAACATGTTAAAATTAAATTTCAACACTATTTACATACATATACATGCTAAGGCTTATACATGCTAAGGCTTAATCAAACGGTAATTAAGTAGAACTTCATCGTGTTAATGCTGTGTTACTGCTGAGGCTTAACGATCAAGTTTCGTGATTTCGAGCGTGCATGTATTATAATTCGTTTTAACGAACGTTAAACGAACTTTAATTTTAATTAAAGAACACATACATGCAATATAATTAATCTTAAACATAAATATGACTTATCGATAATGTCTTACCTGTAAACAACATGATATTCTTGGACATAATCGAGACTTAACGATCGTTAAGCCTCGTGCATGATTCCGAGCATATGTATATGAATATTCCGTTTGAAGTATAAGCTAGCTAAGCAATCCCAATAACCTGAACCTAAATATTTGTCACAATGTCACACAGCCATGTACATAATCATATACACAATTATGTAGTGTTAGTGGTATGAATGTGGTACACGTGTGACTACGTGTGCAACTTGGCATATTCCTATCTTCGAATAAGTCATTTTGAATGACTGAAGTATTTTTATTTTTATAAATAAAGTCATGAATTGCAACTTAAATAACATTTTAGGTGACTGAATTCAGTCATCTAAATCTTCGTGTTTTTCTAAAGACGTGTAATGTAACTGAAAATGAGTTTCAGATGCTAAAATGGCATTTAAAGTATCTTAATTTTTATTAATTGTCTTAAAAAAACTGTCTCAGTCATAAAATCAGTATTAAAATAAGACTATGTTTATACAGTGTAAGGTTGTGTCCATATTTTAAAAAAATGTATGCTATGAGTGGAATACTGTCTTCATTATTCACCTGAAGTACCGAGCTAGGTGGGGCAGTGGTAACGCTATCGCCCTTGTTCGGGAGACCAATTGTCTGGTTCTTTCTCTATTCATATCTATTATAAACTAACAAATCAATCCAAAAACGCTAGTATTACTAATTGCCAGGTGGGCTGAGTCCCACATATGCGCTTACATTTATTATTCATCCGAAGTTTAATTGGTCACAAATTTAACGTTATTGCTATATGCATGCAACAGATTCTGAAATTTATGGAATAAGCAGGGAATGGGAGCTACTCCATCACTAAATAGCAAATATAAAACTTAAATTGTTATAACAACATGTTGTTAATGCTTCATGCAAATAATACCTTGTAGACATTACAAAACAAATTGAACATAACCAACACAAGCTATACGGATTTATGGCCCACAATGTTTCGTTAGACGGCCAAAAATACTGCTGTAATTAAACAAAGTGACCAAAAAATGTGATATGTTACTCCAATTTGCAAAAACAAGGTAGGATTTGGCTAACAATAAATCAACTTATGGTTTTCACTTATTTAAAGAGGGAAAATGTCAAGTTGCAGAAGGAATAAATTCGTTATACAGCTTTTTCGCTTTATGGCCGACTTTTCCAGAACCTATCTAGGCTGTAAAGTGATGTATGGGTGTAACACGAAATCTGTCTCAAACATTAGAATAAATAACAAACTACTTCCAAACATTCATTATTAGTATTTGGTTGGATAGCATCTGCTTTGGATCACTGCTTGTAACTGACGTGGTATTGATTTACATACTCTTTTGCATTCATCAGCTGACATTGCTTCCCACAATTTAGTAGCAGCACTATAGTTCCTTCAGCATCTTGTGGGCTTGTTCACTCTTTTTCAGCATCATCTTCATGTCCTGCCAGAGGTCTGGTGAATTTCCAGGCTTTTGAATAGCGATGATATTTGGATCCTTATGATAATCTCTTGTTGACTTGGACTCTGGCATGGTGCTAGGAATGTCACCTCACTTTATGTGTAATTATCAATAGATGAACATATTATTTCAGATTCTGACACAACTCTAAATTAATTCCAATTAAGGTATAATAAGTTAATAAAGGATTTTTAAACTTTAAATCATGTCAGCACTACAATCTTGTGTAAATACTGCAATAGGAATAAAAGCTTTTTGTCAACAATTAATAAGTAATATATAATAAAAAGCAGTTTAACCATAAATATACGAGGGCAGGCTGTTAAGTAATGCCTTCACCTTCATACCTCCTCAACATATGGCATCACTGTCATGCAACAGATACCGGTGTGATCTGCAGACTCTCCTCTACCACTTCAGTTAAAGCATTTTCTAGATTTTAATTGATAATCCAATCAATTTTGAGCATCATTCAAATGACTCACCTGACAATGGGTTAGTCAGCACATCTACTACTATGTTGTTTGTTGGACAGTATGTCATAGCTAATATGAGAGTATGTCATAGCTAATATGACATCTTCTCGCAATCATCTGACCTAGTGATGGCTTACATCAATGTGCTTTGTACAGGCACCACACCGGTCTGATTCTACAAGTTTAATTAATGCATCCTTGATTATCTTAAGCATCTCTGTAGCTTCGGTGGGGCATTCATTCATGTTTTTCATGAGCTGGCGTATCCACAACAACTCCCGTGTGGCTTGTTATGCAGTGACATTCAGCTTCAGTGGAGGAAAATGATACTGTCACTTGCTTGCGGGCTGGACCAATGAATGGCACTGCTTCCAAGTTAAAACATGGAGCTGCTGCTCGATTTCCGATCTCTTCCAAGTCCAGCTAGTCTGCAACAATGCTACCTCATCACTCACTTCTCTCACTTGCAGTCGGTTGCTGTACTCGTCTGGCCAGGAAACAAACTGCATGTGCTGCTGTTCTTAAAACTGTAGCCGAGTAGAGATGCAATTGCTTGCCGATATCTTTTGTTATTTGGCATATCTCGACTTTCTTCTCTGCTTGTTTCCAAGACACCATCGGAGTCTTGGTTGGCATTAATTGAAGAAGATTGTGCTCTTCCAACATTTGTGCAATTTTTATCTTCTTGTAGAGGAGGAAGGATTCATCCTCCTTTTGTTCTACCTTAATGTCAAGGTAGTCTGCAATGCCTTCAAGATCTTTCTTTTCAAAATGTCTGTTGAGCTGCTTTCCAATAAATTGCGGATGTCACTTTTTTAGCTGCTCTAATTATTAGAAGGTCGCCCACGTAAAGTAGAATGTAAACAGTTTTCCCATTCTCTATTTTTCTAAATAAACATTGATCAGCTTAGCTTTGTAGAAACTTCATTGAAGAAAGCACCTCAGTGATTTTATTGTTCCCCATTCTAGCTGACGGTTTCAATCCATAAAGGCTTTTCAGCAAACTATGCACCTTGCTTGCCTTGCAATGCTCCTCAAAACCTGGTGACCGCTTTATGTAAATTTCTTGGATTTCACAATTGAGATAGGCGCTATACAGACAATCAACTGCCTCACATGAAGTCCCTGAGCTGCTGAAATGGCTAATAATGCTCATATGGTGGTTTGTTTGACACTGGAGAAAAAGTATCTTGATAGTCGTCTCCATATTTCTGGCTGAATACTCTAGCCACTAGCCGAGCCTTGTGGGTGTGAGCTTGACCATTAAAGTCAAGTTTAGCGTTAAAACACATTTGCAGGAAATTGCTTACTTTCCTGATGGCAGATCATGGAGTTTCCAAACTTTGTTTATGAAGTGACTTCATTTCATTCTTTGCTGATTCCACCTACTTTGTTGCTTCACGTTTTGTGAGTGCTTTAACTTCCTACCAGCTTGCTGGCTCTCTAATCATTCTTATCTCCATACTCTGTGTATTTCCTTGGTGGTTTCATCTTTGTGGTCCTCTCTAAATGTTGTAATTGACCTGAAGTTGTCACTTCTACAGGTAAATTGATGTCCACTTGTGTCGTATCATCTGGATTCTTGTGCGGTTGTCCCTGTGATATTCTTAATGGTGATGCTCTTGGCATGCAGGTCTCTTCCACTTCAACTGTGCTATATGATCATTCCCGGCATTATATGTGGAGTCAACAACATAGTCATCCCCTTCTGAAAGTGACATCCACATTTGGTTCCAACTGCCCTCATTCTGCTGAGAATCATATTTCTTTGGTAATCATTAGTATTGTTTTTAATGGTGACTTTTTTGATTCTTGCAACCTTACCAATTGTAAAGCACCATGTTCTTGTCTTCCTTATCTTCCTACTTGCTTCAATCTCTGTATGAAGACGTTTAGCTAATAGCCTACTTATGTATTCATCTTCTGGCATCTTGCCACCACTTTGCCCTTCAATACCTCCGATGAAATAGTTATAGGTGGTAGGCATACTGCCGTATAAAGCAGACACAGAAATACGGTCATTAACTCCTTTGCCGATGCTCTCAAGAAAGCTGACATTTCCCATCGATTTGTTGAAATGCTCCTGCAAATTACCAGAATTAGACTTAATGCGTGTTAAATGATGCTTCTCCACATTACGGATGGTCCAACACGGCTCGTCGTACCATTTCTCGAGCATCTCCTAACGTTCCTTTGCTGTTTTGTATTTCAGCATTTTTTTCAGGATGTTGTCTTCCATGGTTAGGGATATGATGGTTAACAGTTGTTTAGATTATTTTGTTTTGGATGATAAATATTAGAGAACCTGATTTGTAGAGTAAGAGAGATGTACTTTCATGGTTTACTTATAAGCAACTTATTTTTTTTTAAATCTTTTATGATGCATTTGTTTACTTTGCGGAGACTGGATTTTGACTTTGTTGTAAAATGTTTTAGAAATATCAGGTGCAATTCAATTCAATTCAACTAAGTACCCTACAGTCAGCAAATAAATGCCATATGGTAGGGGGTCATACCCAATTTCAGGAGAATGCTCCTACTTCAGCAGCAACTTAGTCACATCGTTAATTTGAATTTGAACGAAATCATAAGAATTGCCAATTAGGCTATTCCATCGTCTAATCGCATGCTAAAAAAGAGCAATAGTAAGCATCCGTCCTGGCACGAAGCTCGGTCAAAGGACTGGAGTGATTATGTCTACTCCTAGAGTAATTGTTAGGCGTTAATACAAGGGCGAGTCAAATGAAAGTAAGCCAACCCACCCCACGCGAAAATGTTTCGGTCCATTATCTGTGTCTCAGCAAAGCTCTCATTTGCGAAAGTGATACGTTGTTGTGAGGATTTAATGCTCAAACAGTGGGTTAAAAACAGGTCTTGCTCACTATGGACGCTCCAAAAGAGAAAGTGTGGTGTGGTCCGATTTTTGACAGCTGAAGGAGTTTCCCAAAACGACATATGGCGAACATTGCATTTCATTGGCCAATGTAAAGCGTTGGAGCAAACGGTTCAAAGAAGGACGTGGCAGTTGCAAAGACGATCCAAGACCAGGCCAAGCCAGTTTACAATCCATCACCCCGAACACAATTGCACAGGTGGATGAGCTGATTAGACAAGAACGAAGGATTAGCATCGATGAACTGTCAGAGCGTGTCAACATTAGTCACGGTTCGGTTCACACCATCATTCATGACCAACTTGGTTATCGGCTTCTGTCTGCTCAATGGATTCCCAGAATTTTGAACGACCGCCAGAAGACGGAGAGGTTCAGTGCTGCCTTGACTAATATCATTTGGCATCAAAATGAGGGTGACGACTTCTTGTCTACAGTTGTGACATATGTCGAATCATGGTACCATCACTATGAGCCTGAAATTCGACGGCAAAGTTTACAGTGGAAACATTTTGGTTAACCAATCCCAAGGAAAGCAAAGGCAGTAATATCTGCCAGAAAGGTGTTATTGACGTTTTTTTATCGGGAGGGACCCCTACTAATCGAATTTTTTAATCCTGAAGAGACAATCAATAGTTTTCGATATTGTGAAACACTGGATCGACTGCGTGTCGCAATCAAGAACCAACGACCTGGGAAATTAATGGAGGGAGTAATCATGCTACACGACAATGCTCGTCCCCACGTCGCTAATCTTGTTCGGGAAAATTGTCCTTTTTAAAAGACATTTTGTTGTTAAATACATTTATCCAGGAGACAATGGTTATGCATTTATATTGCCTTTACATAGTAGTATAAACTGCTTTAATTTGCTTGGCAAAATTTTTTAAAAATCTATAACCTTTATTTTCTAGATTTTTGAATTTATGTTGTGTTTTCCTATAAAAAATCATGCACATGAAAGACTGTCATTTCGAATTTACATGTTGCACAGTTCCCATGTTTGTTACATGCACTTACAAGCACTAAAACAACTACCAAGCAAAATATTTAATTTTTCAGCAATTAATACTTAGCATACACTGACACTATGTAGTAGCTTTCTAAAAAAATCACAATGCAAACTTGCCCTTTGCTAATCTTTCTTAACCTAAATGTGTCCCTAAAGAATGACTTGCATGTCCAACTTATACAGTTTTACCATATTTCAGTTTACATGACAATTCCAAAAAAGATATTAAAAATTTAATTGTTTTGCATCACAATTAATAATCAACGTCAAGTGTCATGTATATATATAAAGTTTGATTAAAAAGTCTTTTCCCCCCGCCAAATTTTCTTAACGGAGGCAAAATTGAAAGTTGTGATAATGGGAACATTTAGGAACATTTTAGGTGAGCAATTTAATGGTGCAAAACTATTTGATCATTAACAATGTTTTGTGGGTCTTTCCCACAGAAAATACTTGAAAGATGCAAAATAAACACATGGTTTGATTTTTAAAGTTGTAGAGGAGGACGGTATCAGTCTACACATGCTTTATTTAGTATTACAATGTCCTTCTGTACATTTATTTCAAGTTTTTTATGATGGACATTGATGCACTCCTGTACAGCTTCGAAGCATTGCAGTGAACCAAAGTTACTAACTTCAAGGGAGATATTATGCCCAAAGGCAGGTGTGTTTCTATTGATAACGTGTTCATGCATCTCTGATTACAAATAAACTACCATATACAATACATTTTTTTGCACCTATAGGACCCAAACGCCCTTGAAATGGGTCACATAGCTTCACTGCAATGCTTCGAAGCTGTGCATGAGTGTATAAACGTCCATGACAAGAAACGAAATAAATTCACAGAAGGACATTGCAAGCATTTGTACACGGATACTACTAGCCTCTACAACTTTCCATTAAATTGAGCACTGTATGGTTCCTGCATGTTCCCTTTATTACATTTCTGAAATTTTGCCCCTGTTAAGAAGATTTGGGGGAACCTGTAGACTATTTACTTATGCTTATACAGTGTTTTTGAAATCATTGTACAAACTGCACCTGGTTTTAAGAGTAACCTAAAAGAAACAGTTGCCATAAATGAACCCAGTGTTCAGGGTCCACTAGTCATAAGTTACAAATACAAATGTTAGCAAGACATGCTAATGTAAATTTCCAAATGCCAACAAGTACATGTACATTCGCCTGTTGAACAGTAAATGCTCAGTTAGTGTGTTCTTTGAGGTTAAATGCATGGCAATGAATGCATACACAAATCGAGAGCTGGAGGAAATGCATCTAACCTCAAAGAACACACTAACTGAGCATTTACTGTTCAACAGTCGAATGTACATGTTGGCATGTAGGGAATTGACATTAGCATGTCTTGTTAACATTTGTACTTGTAACTTATAACTAGTGGACCCTGGACCCTGGATTCATTTATGACACCAGTTTCTTTTAGGTTACTCTAACACCTGGTGTAGTTTGTACCATGGTATAAAAATATTTAGAAAAATAATAATGCAGACTATAAATTGACCATTCTAAACGTGATCTGTAATTATGTCAATTTGGATTCATATTTAGACCATGCAGTGGTCATTTTTCGGTTTGGACATTAGTCATGTTATTTTTAAAAAATCATCAAAAAAATTACGTCATTTTTGTTTCAATTGCAACCTGGGTTATGTTCTTCGTCTTATTTGTCTTGAAATAATGCAAAACTGAATGAAAATATGAATTCATAACTTTTATTGACTTCTGAAAACATCCACAATGTTTAAAGTTCTCAGCCGATATGAATGCATCAGTGTTTTTCTTATCCATGTGTTTGTAATTACCGCCTATGTAGACGTTAGTAATCGTTTTTCTTCTTCTGTTTTATAAAGAACATGATCGAAACTGAGATCCAAGAGGCATTTCTTCGTTTTATGGCATCAATATTAAAGGGATTTCGATCGTGTCTAAGGCCACTAATGAGAGCTCCTACCATTGGTTCGACAGACCCAAATGCCCTCTTCGATATACATGGTAAGGACGGCGAGATTTCTATTATCAAAACACTGGCTTTAATTTGAAGTGTACTATGTTCCTGCTTGTATTTAAACTTTCATCAGTAGCTTTCACTGCATGGCTTCTAATAGTCCCATTTTTGACCGTACAGTGGAACCTCGATTTACGAACGTCTCTGTTTACGAACACCACATGTTGTTTTGTTACGAACGATTTAAACTTTTATCAGCAGCTTTCACTGCATGGATTCAGTAGTCCCATTTTTGACCATACAGTGGAACCTCTGTTTACGAACACCACATGTTTTTTCGCTTTACGAACGATGCTTCACTTTACAAACACATTTCTGTGAACCACCAATCAAAGATCCTAGTTTCTGCAATTGTGTTACTAGTTTCAGCAGAACATCTTTGTTACTAATAAGTTTTACTAAATACAGGTAACATCAAAAATGTTATAATTTCCAAGGATGTAAATTAAAATCTATATTAGTTTCAAAGATATAGCCTACATTACCAATATGGCAAAAGTTCGTCTCTTGTTTTCTCCACGCTCATCCCAAGTGAAACTTCCCATACAGTCCCATAGCAAAATCCCATGATACTAATGGGAATAATGGAACTTGCTAATGAGAAAAAATAAGACAAGCAATGGGACGACCTAATGGGAACTCACTGTCTAAGGGAAAAAATCCAAGTAGAAAATCTCGTGTTCTCATAAGAACCCATTATTAATGGGAATGCATTGTATTTGACTCAATGAGAACCCATTATTAATGGGATTTCGTTGAATGGGACTCATTAAAATAAGTCCCTTAATAATTAGATTTAATTAGAATGGGATCCTATTATAATAACTACAGGGTGAATAAAAAGTCTGTATCTTATGGTTTTTGCATCTAAATGATGGCCGATATCAAAATTCTGCTAATGGGAGTGAACAGTAATGTGCCCTGGCGCTATCCAATGGTGATG
>JAQGAE010000762.1:0-30127 GCA_034696685.1 Julus scandinavius | reverse complement strand
AAAATAAATTTTACCGCATATTCTTTACCGTTTGAAATAAATTTTGATGTTGTGATGTCACATTACCGAACCACCCCCCCCACCCCTTGGTCACAATTGTCACAAAAAAATAACCCACCCACCCCCCTAGTTGTGGCATAATTTTTGAATGGCCTTGAATATGAAATTCTTGAAAATTGTAGAAATAAGAATCTAAGGAAAGCATTCGATACCTATGTTATCGTTAATCATCAACTTTACATTATTGCAACTGTACATATTTTAGAATCAACTATGCTAAGGTCGATTTCCTCCTTTCGAAATAATAATAATAATTGACCAAAAAACTAATAATTTTTAATTTTTACTTTGATTTTCAACGGATTTTTACCTTTAAAAAAATAATTAGCTATACCTATTGCCAGAATTTGTGCTGCCATCTATTGATTTCAAGTCGAATTTAGGTGGCAATAATAAAGGTGGCAAAATTTCGACAAGCTGACGCCACTTGCGATCTGTGTGGGGATGGAGAAGAGGACTTGTTACATGTCTTTGTTCTTGTCGTTCTTGCACCGGGATAGAGGGATATAGGCAGTGGAATTTCGTAGAAAAAATAAGTGGGGATGCTGCGAAGTAATACTGTGAAGCACGCCATGTGTCACTAAGGGAGCGACAGTGCTCTCTCTCCCTCGCAGCCTGGCGTGCAGCTTCCTAAGCACGCATGCGCACAACAGTCAAACACCGCGCAGCTGGAGCACAGTTGCATACACATTTTTTAAAATCTTTTTTCATGAACTGGGGGATGGCTAAAGAGTTAAATAAATTAAAGAATACATTAAGAATAAATTAAATTAGAAAGAATTAAAGAAAAAAAACTCATTAAATGTTATCAAGTGATTGGGGGGTGCTGCAGTTCCACAGTGCCTATGAACGAGCAGTCACTAAGGATATCCTACACGCTTAGTTCAGACAGAAGAATGTGCTATTTGTGTAAATTATTTGGAAATCTTGATTCTATAAGAATGGATCAATAGCTAACTAATAGTAATGTAAAATATGGTGTCTATGCAATTGTAAAAACTTGCAAAAGCGATAGTACCATATCCTATTCATTCTACAAGATATCATCTAAAGTTTACAATAAGCTTTATTTATAAGATCAAAAATGTTTATAAAAGTCATTTTTGTTATCAATTCAATTCAACTCAGTACCCTACAGTCGGCAAATAAACCCAATCATTCCAGGAGAATGCTCCTACGTCAATAGCGACTTGGACATCATTGTTAAATTAAATTTTTACTAAATCTGGGAAAAAACAAGGACCAATAGTAATCATCCGTCTAGGTACGAAGCTCGGTCAAAGGATTTGAGGTTGTTATAAAGTGTATTCGATTTGTAGCATACTGTATATCTGCTAAATTTAAAAAATCATTTATTTATTTAATAAAAAGTATACCTCAATTTCATTCTTTCAATGAATGTTTGATTGCGACCAAACTACATGTAAATAGCAGAATATATAGTGACAGTTTATAAACTGTCACTCCAGGGTTGTCAAGGGTTCTTGCTGTATCATGTACATATGTCTCAACTTCCTCAACATTTGTCTGAATATTATATTTAGCTTCATTAATAGGTAAATCTCACTGAATACAAATAAACAAATCGACAGTAGAAACAAACCTTATTTCAGAGATGTCAAGTTCACTTTCGTTTACTTTTCTCTGTAGACCTGTAAATTAGAAACACGAGCAATATTGTAAGAAATTTCAATAAACAAAAAGAGACAGTCAATCAAACATAAGAAACTGACCACACAAACAACGTTCATTGCAATAAAATAAATAGAAATTAAATAGTTTATTTGCTTTTTGTAAATAAAGTAATAACATTATCTAAAGGTTATCGACTACAATGGACATAAAAATATTTTTTTAAATATGCTTCAATAGCATAATTAATTTCAGAAATGTAGATAAATTAATTAAAATTTTGTGAAATATGTTGTCAATATGCTTCCAAAATTCTACATTTATTTGATGGAACTATATTTCCATTTTTACAAATTGCAAATGTTTTCAGAATCCGGGAAGACGCAACGCTGTAATACACAAACATGTACATGCCGAACTAGACGTCAAACATGACTATTTATTCATAAAATGGGAATACAACGCAAACTACACGACACAAAATTATAAATACAAAAATATTGCGTTTAGACAAGTTACATTTTTACATGTATTTGAGTTAGTGGGATTTACATAAAAAGTATGGACAAAGGTACACGAAGTGATGGGAATTTTTTAGTTTGTTCATCCTTACCTTTCCGAAGCTCTTTTGCAAACTTTTAGATAGATATTTCGTTCATCTCAGTAAAAATTATGTAGCTTTGGCCGAAATAACTTGGGTGCATAACGCAATGAACACAATCCGTAAAAAAAATATAATAATATCGTTAACGATGCATAAGGGCCAGTAGCGTTATTTAGCGAATGTACAAGCGGCAAAGCGCATTACGATACAAAATCACCTTTTAATGGCGATCCCCTACAAGTATATCTGCAATTATAAATATTTTTTAAACAAATTATACGATTAATTCCCATGGGTCCTGTCTATGAAGAAACAAATTAAAATATGGAAAACTTCAGAACGGAATTTTTTAAAAAAAGAAATTACGTTCGAGTTTTAATTTATTTTTATAAAGTATAAAAAATTGTAATTTTGTGGTTTAGAATAATCTTTTACGATACTGCATATCTATTTGTCAAAACGGAATTATCGTTGGAAATATTTACCATTGCAGGTATAAACTTTAGGATTAAGTGATAAAAACAGTTATTATAATTACCTCGTTGGCGACAATTGGAAAATCGGAGCTCATGGGGTCTGGCAAACAAATTGGGAGGACAGGGTTGGGCTTAAAAACTTTCAATTTCACCATTTGGGGTCTTCAGTCATCAATCACTGTAAACCTTACACAATTTGAGGGAGTTTTGGGTATATGAATATTATTCCCCTGCCATGCAGCATTTCTATGCTGACAGCAGGTTACTAAGTTGAATTGAACTGAAAATCCCAGAATTGAAAATCAATAAAAAGAAAGAAATTTTTTAAAATGTCTGGTCCCAATTACCGGTACCTGCGCCAAAGTAACCCAATTTGCTACGCTGATTCTGTTCAAATCCATAAAATTAAAACGAAAAACACGGCACTGCCAAGGATAGGCCTCACCTGTTCCACTCGGCACTCGCCACCGGAGTGCTCGTCTGAAAAATCTTAGCGAAATGGGCGCCATCTTAGAAGAGTTATCCCGGTCAATAGCTGTAGGGTCCATACTGAGATCCATGATGATAATAAGGTCCTGGATAGCCGTAACCATAGCCATAAGGTTGTTGTTTGCTGGGGTAAACTGGCATCAGGTATTGCATGCTCTTTGACGATTCCGGCTTCCTTTCGTCCCTCAGACATTTGGCAGCACAGAAGAAAACGATGGCCGAAATGAGACACCAACCCACGCCGATCCAGCAGATGATGTAGGACCAGCCGTAGAAGAAAGTCACGTTTGTACGAAGAATCTGAGTAAAATTTACAAAGAACCAAAGTCAAACAAATTGATTAGACTCCAAAGAGTTTCAAACATTCATTTTATACTTTGTTTTACCTAAGATCATAAAGCCATCTATAATTATTTGCAAAAAAACCAAACCTATTCCCATTCAGCATGCCATTTCTACAAGACAGCGTCAACTACAGTATAATATTTGCAACTACTAAAGTTTCCTATTTTTGAAAGAAATAAAACCTACCTATATGACACGATTGCCAAAAATTGAATTTGGTATGCTATATTTTATGCATTATTTACTTTAGAAAGCTACTTTGGCATGCTTATGTTGTCATTTCAAGTTACATTCAACTCATTACTCTTATACCATATTTTACGGAACGCACCTAATTTTTAAGGCAATTTTTTGGAAAAAAAAGTGCGTCTAATAGTCCGTAAAATATGGTAAATGTATGTACACATTTATTAAATAATATACCTGTGGCCACGAGTTGAAATAAGCCTCCTTGATCTTGAATCTTTCGTAATATTCCTTGCCGTGCCATAATCCGATTCCTCCAGCGCAGAACAAAGCTGGAACAAAGTAAAAGATTAAAACACGATCTCAAGTTTTGCACAACAAGTATTTGACACTTTTTAAAAATATTCTATAAAAATCATTTTAAACATAAATTACCAGCCAGAAGCATGAAAATTCCTGTAGTCACGATTCTCGAGGGTGATCTCATCCAACAGCCCACAACTCCGACAAAAAAGGAAATTCCAATCCAAAAGAAACAGCAAATGATGAGTGCAACACACGCCCGCGACATATCTGTAGGGGTCAACAAAGAAAACATTTCTTCAAGAAAATGGCTTCCGTGTTTGGGTTGGTCACCTTGAGACATTGAAAACATTTTATTGCTTATCCAACTTAGCTTCACAAAAAAATGTCTACCTGTGGCCAAATTGGCTATAATACAAACAATTCCTTTTCTGTTGAGTCTTGTCTTTTTCAATATTTCCTTAAAATTTATCCATAATAATCTGTGGCGTCATAGGCACGTGCTGTTCTAAATCTCGTGCACATGCAGTTCTTTATCTCGTGCTTATTTGGAATTTTATTGTTCTATTGTTGGAATGTTATTATTTTTAGAATTGTTTCAAGTTCAGTTTCTCATAACTTCTTGTTGTAAATACTTCACATTTAATTTAATTTGGAAGTTATTTCAACATCCAAAAATCAATGGAACTTCTGATAATTTTGCTAAATTGTTCTAATCCACCACTAGCACCACAGTTCACAAGTTCCAAGTGTCTAAATCTATTCTTTTTCATTCCAGTACTGCAAATTCTGATCATTTGTGAGGAACCGAAAAAAGCCAAACTCATGCCATTTCAGTCGTGCTATTGTTATCGAATAAGTCCAGAAAACCAGTTTTATTCGTTTGTACAATTATCTTTTTAAGATTTCCGAGGGTTTATTGTCTCGTTAATGCCGTTCCTTATTAAATATTAGCGTTAGTGTGATTATAGTCACGTTTATCGATGACGTCAATGTGGCTATCTGAACTATGAGGTAAATTCCTACATTTTTTTTTTTGTCTAAAGTTCCTGCCGACTTCCCTATACACGATAAGCCAAGCACAAAAACGAGTTTGGAGCAATTCTTGCGACTTATTTCAATGGCTGCTTAGCTGCTTAGTGAAGAGTAAATTTTCAAAAAAGTTGAATGACCGGCCATGTGCTTAAAAACACTGGAACTCGGTGGCCTTCCCATCACCACTGGCTGGAATGGCAACAAAAAAAGGACAATGACCCTAAGCAGTAAAACAACACTATCTCAGAAAAAAAAAAAGAATAAATAAAACTGGTAGAATTATTATTAAAAAAACGACCATTGGGAAATTTAACAAATTTATTACCATCATTTCATTCAAAGTTTGATGGTTTAAAAGCTCGTTTTCGAGCCCAATGAAACGTGGCCATTTCCTTGACAAGACATGTTATCTTAATTTGTGTTCAATTCATTAACCTTTCATCACAGTTTATTAAAAGTCTATTAAAATCTTCGAATATATGATTAAAAACTTAATAAAAATACTTGCACTTCCTTATTAAATTTTTGATTAAGACGAAGACTTATTTTCAGATTTAATACTTTATTTAAATGTCTAATATCTTGCCTGTTGTACCGTAAAAACTTTATCAACGAAAAACAACCATGGACTTGATATAATATTCAATTTTTTTTACTAGTGAAATTCACGCCAATTTGGTCAATCAAATTTCTAACTTTAAATACAGGGTGGCCACAAAAATAGGAGGAACCTTTTTCACAAATTCGTAACTTGTTTTTTAATCAACGCAAATCCAATTTTGCACAAATATATGTAACAAACGTACGAACAAACAATTTAATCAACAGTTTGCTTTGGTTAAAAAACAAAAAAGTTACGAATTTATGAAAACCGTTCCTCTCTATATAAATTACCCTATACGACCATACTTTTTCTTTCTATTGAAATGTCCTAAAATAGTTACATATCCTGGAAATTTTAAGATGTTAAAGCAAATTATTGTTTATCATTTGTCAGCTAATTATGCAAACTAGAATTTTGTTAGAGGTTTTGTTATAGCTCATTAACACGACATTACAGCTATCAATAACAAATGAATTCACTGTACGCAATACTAAAAAAATACAAACAATGTGTATATCAAAACTATTGAGGATTTCAGCAACCCAAAATTGTACGTGTTCAACATTTCAATATTTAAGTGTGAGCATTTTGTTATTGTATTCTAATATACACGCTGGTTTATCATCTTCCACCTTAGTTTTATTGGCAAACTGTCCTACTTTTTTGTTGTTATTTTTGCACCACGATTATGTATGGCAGCTTCCTGAATTTAGCATATAAAATTACTTACGCAATCTAGCTTTCATATCTTCGGAAAACTGGGCTGATGCTTTGTCTTCTGGTATGTAATAATCGATGTTCACACAATGGGTTTCGGTGGGGGAAATGTACACTTCCACTGAAATTTCAACAAAAAAAAAGAGAAAAATGGGTTAAAAATCAATTAAGTGTCACACTATCAGACATACGGATACGAAATAAATGATAATTATAATATATGCAGTAGTGAGAATTCGGACAATGGGGCGACTAGAATGAACTCTTCCTATATTTAACCATATAATTGCTATTCTTTCCATTGAACAATAATTAATTGAATACAAAACAGGTCGATGTGGAGGTTTGTTTTGTTCACGAAATTTAACATGTAAATTCTCAGGAAATTAACCCCATAGCCCTTTAACCTGTGTTATAATCAGAATTTTCAAAGGCAATACCTATAAAAATCATGATAACAATTTGTTTACATTTTTTTTTACAAATACAGTTTGCTGAAAAAGTAGCCCTGTACTTATTCCTTAATTTTAATTCGTATTTTGAATTTACTTTGATTATACAACAACAAAAAAGTTACGAATTTATGATAAAGGTTTTTTTGTGGCCACCCTGAACATTAAAAATTCGTATTGACCGCAAATATTTTACCCCACAGGCTTTAACCACTTTAGCAACATATTACCATCGACTTCTAAGTAATACTTAAATTTCAATGCAGGCCAATTTTTTACTGTATGCAAATTTAAATTAGTGAAATAACTGGGCCACCTGTGACCACTCAAGTGGCCCGCAAAGCTCTTAACCCAAGATGATCAATTTGAATATAAATACCCCTGTATCATAATCCAAAAAAAAGTTTTTTAACTCAATTGTAACAAATAATTTAAAGCTGTCCTCTGTATATGTTTTATTTAAAGCCAAATATTTGGTGGTAAAAAAAGATTTTTAACATAATAATATATACCCATAACAATATTGAAAAAACTATCATGACATTTTTGGTTTATTTATAACATGAATAACTGCATTAATTTTTAAAACTAACAATTTGAGATTTACCAACCCTAGAGGGTATCAAATTAAGACAGTTTCAAGGACCATTGTCGAAATTTTAGGTTTTAAGGTCAGGGAAGATGATTCGTCTGCTACCCATTATATATTTTCCCATCCAGGTGCTTTATTCCATTTGTATTTAAGTTTAGCAATAACAGGTGAACCCTCATGACCTAACTTAATATGCTCCGAATATAAATATGGATCATAGGATCGTGGGAATTATAACATCCAGCGTTTCAAGTTCAGATTTGTAGCGTTATGCAGACCTAATTTCAGCCAGGGAAGAACAAAAAACAATTCATTTGACTCTTTGGCACCCAATACCTTGTAATTATAGATAATGCGCACCATTTAATAGTGTACGAAAAAAAAGTATAGGTTTCAACTTGTGCTTTACTCCCATTACAATGGTTTAGTGAAAATATGTTAACACGTTATCAACTAAGGATATATTTACAAGATATCACGTGACAACACTTAAAACTAAAATCTCATCGACTAGAATCGAATGTAATTTGGAAATCCTTCACAAATGAATTGCTTGAATTTAGGTACAAATTCATCAAAAATCCTTATAAAAATCTATAAAGCCTTTTGATGTTTTTTAAACTTCACCAATTCACAAAAATTGTGGGTGCAGCGAACCATCGCCTTAAGATTCAGTCTAGAAACATCACAGTGTGAGGGATATTCATCCTAAGTTTACTTTCATTGTGATTTTTGTTTTGTTTATTGTTATTTTGGGTTTTTTTTAGTTTGTTATAGTACTCGAGTGAAATACTATTTAGAATAAATAATCTTAAGTATTCAATAACAACCACTTCTGCTCTTGGAAGACTTCTGAATGGATGAAAAATACTCAAAAGGACACAAAGGCTTTTTTGTCGGCCAACAAAATACCAAGATGTTGATAAAAAAAATATTCACCTGACTGCCTTCACTTCAAGGCTGTCCTCATTTATGGTCTAAATTTAATTTTCACGAATCAGTTGCTCTAGTTGTAGTTTCATGCCGATGCATTTCATGATTTAATGAGGAATGTCTGCATCATTTTTACGTTTGAAATTAAAACGTTCAGCTCTTTATATAGGGTGATAACGTAAAATTTATTTGTTTATTATCCGGGTGTGATGGCAGATCCTTGACCCTCACAGCATACTTCCTCATCTTATTAGATTTGATTTTTATTAAGAAAATATTTTTTATAACTTTTGATTCTATATAGAAACCCTCTTTGACTTAATTAAGTCTATGATTACGTGTGTTCATTTGTACGTTACTTTTTTAAGTTTACAGACTTAATAAAAACTAAATGTCATTTATAGAGCATGACCCTATAGACCTGGCAATTAATTTACTTACAAATGCACCTGGGTTATGATAATCGGAGCATTTTCTTTGATATATTTTCAACCGTAATTAATTTCTGATGGGCCACTGATTAAAATAAATGTTGTCTATTTAACGTCATACAATGCATAACATCGAACAAATAGGAAATAAATTAAAACTGAAAAGATAACCGGAGTAACAATAGGTTTTCTCTTCTCAAGATTGTAATCGATATACTATAACAATTATATACTACACTGTGAGTCATAATAAAGTAGAACCCAATAAAAAGTCACAACTTTGTGAGAAATGCTTCGATTTAAATGAAAATTTGGCATTTACATAGAATAATAGTGTAGGAACAATAAATCTTCTTCCGGACATGGGACAAATCTTGGATTTTTTCATTTATTCAACAAGACTTGCTCACCGTGTTCGAGAAACAGTTGAACCGCTGCAACTGGAAACACCACAGTTCATCGAACCCAACCACTGGCCACCAAACAGTCGGGACTCGAATCCAGTGGACCACAAAATTTGGGGAATTCTCCAGGAAAAAGTTTACAAATCGAAGATTACCAACATCGAATACTCGAAACTACGAATTAAGAAAACTTGGATTGAACACGACCGGTGTATAATCGATTCGTCAATCAATGAATGACGCGTTTGACTCCGGGCTTGTGTAAAGGCCACTGGAGAAAATTTTCAGCACATTTTATAATTCATTTCTGTTCCTACACTATTGTTCCATGCAAGTGCCAAATTTCATTTAAATCGACGCATTTTTTCACGAAGTTGTGATTTTTTTTATTGGGTTCTACTTTTTTATGACTCACCGTGTATATGTTGTAGTTAGTAATTTATAAATTGGTTTTACAAGGAAACGTCAAAACCTAATAAATCGTTATGTCATTTTTTATATCAAGTACTAAATTTTGTGCAACATAGAGAATATTTTCACAATGTTGTGACAAATTCCAACAATTTATAATCAAATATTTAATTTAAAATTCTGGGAACTTTATACAAAAAAATAGTTTTAATAAAGATGTCTAATAAATGAGTTATTTTGTAAGTTGTTTATCTCAGAAGTGTTAAGTTTTTAATTATTCCGACTACTTTGATGGGTGGAACCAAAGTTGGTTTTTTTTTACTTTTTAATGGCATCCTCCACCCAGTAATGTGACGTTTCATGAACATAACTGCGTCACAATTCAGAATTCATTGTTTAAAAACACGTCGTCAACTCCCTAATATAGCATTTCAGAATTCCAGTATCTATTTTCGTGGGAGTTTGAATAATTTCTGTTAGCATCTCAGACTTAACGTCCCCTAAAATGTTGACCCGAGTGTGGGCAAGGCCGCAACGAATGGTAATTTTTTTTAAGATATCGACTTTACATACAGGTGTGTATGTATTTTATATAGAACAATTCAATGTATAAAAATTAACGTATCTCGATGAAATATCGTGTTTTATCAGATTTAGGTCTAGCTTTTGTGTTATACCTACGTGACATTCGTTACACGTAAAATTACTAGGCAATAAGTTGACCTGAAACCAAACAGCGTGCTTAACTTAATTCAACAAGAGTGAGGTCACAATAACACACATAATTTAAATAGCAATTAATCGCGAACCACTTTTTTGACAGAAAAGCAACATTTTCTTTAAATGCTTAATGGTGTGGTAAATTGTGAATGGTGTGTTAAATTGTGAGGTTTCCCATTTTTAAAGTTTTTAAGCAATTTTGCCTGACCATGCATCATGACTAAATAAAATTAGTTTGTTTTTATTAGATAGTGGCGAATATTCTTACAGATTAGGTGTACGAGTATGCAAAATATTTTCCTTTTAGTATATTATTTTATAGATGACAATTAAATAACCGGATTGAAACTGTTACCTAAGAACAGTGAGAAAGGGATGACAAACTACGCCTACCCTCATCAGGTGATTGTTCCCCAACATACTGAGTGATTTTCAAAATTGTGCAACGTTCAGTTCAGCTGTGACATTTGTTTGTAATAGACCTTGCTCCCACGCTTCTTTGGAAAAATGTTAAACGTTCAAATGTAGCAACGTGTTAACGTGAAGTTTCTTGAGAAACTTGAGAAAACTGCAAATGAGTGAGGAGACAGAGACCCGATTTGTGAAAGAACAAGTCTTGGATCCTTCACCGGGACAATGCTGCAGCGCAAACCGCGCTGACTGTGAAGAACGTTTGGCGAAGCATGGGAATCCAGTGTTGTAACATCTATCTTACTCACATGATCTCGCCCCATGTAATTTTTTTAATTCCCCAAGGTGAAATTTGGGCTAAAAGGTAACCGATTTGAGTGTTAATGCAGTGAAAGAAAAAGTGACTGAGACTCTAATCATGCTTACAGCAAACGATCTGCAGCAGTGGAAAACTCCAATGGAGCGGTGTAGAGACCACCAAGGGGTGTATATTTAAGGTGATAAAGTTGCTATTGTACAAGAAAATGAGTAAAACATTGTATAACACCAATTCGGTTATTTAAGGGGGATTACAACCTTATCCCTTTCAATGGGAAAATTTTCAAAGATTAAATAAAAATAAAAATTGTTTAAAATAGCTTTATAAATCAGCAAGGTACTGATCGTGTCATTTTTCGCGTGAAAATAATAGATTTTTGAAAATTAAATTATTATTTTAATTTTTGCACTCACAACTTGCCTATCTCATGCTGCCACCTGCGGGCAGCGTGTGCAAAATAACGGACATTTTTCAAACTTGTATATTAATTTTAAAAATCTCTCATTTCAAAGTGAAAAACAACAAAATGAGGCCCTTGCTGATCCATCAAGCCACCCCAAACAATTCTCACCCTCACCCAAACCTCCCGCATTCAACTGTGAGTATCTTTGCAAGCCCAACTCATTGAAAAGGATAGGGTTGTGATCCCTCTTAATTGTCACACCTCGTATGTTGAATGTTCCTGACTTTTTCAAAATAAAACACTAACCTTACTATTCTAGATATCTACAATTTCCTTGACAATTCTAGGTTTTCCTGGTTTGCAGGAACCTTGTAAAACTTACAGCGCTCCTTGTAATGATGATGAAATAAAACGTTAAGGGAATTATGCAACGACCTTATATTATGACAATTCATATATACTTGCTAACGTTTTTTATATCTTGGTCAAGTGACGTTAAAGTTTTATGTGAAAGTTAATATCTGTAGCTATTTCCTGCCTTCATGCACGAACGCCTTCATATATGGTGATGTCCTTTAAATTACAACTTTAGTTAAAGATGCACGGGGTTAATGCGTCTAAATTTAACGATTCATAAAGATAGCATTAAAATAATTTCACTTTCCAAATCTTAAACTAGAAAATTGGCAAATAATGAGTCGAGACAATATTTTAATTACAGTATTGTTAATATTCTAGCAACGTTGGCATTCGACCCGATTTTTTTAATAATAGGTTTTTTGTGTTTCTTAAATTAAATGCCAAGAAAGGTTGTATAGCTTTGGCGGACAATTGTTAAAAGATTATATAAGGCAGAATAGAAATGATTAAACTTTCCATAATTCCACCTTGAATTAAGCTTTTCAAGAAAACTATTGCATGCATCATAGTGCGAAGACCCATTTTTCGATTTAAACTTTTCGTTTTTGAAATTACAATAAGTTGAATGCGGGTATACCAGGAAACTCGTCAGGCTCGGTAAAACTCAAGAAAATATTCACATTAAAACGTGTAGAAAATCGGGACAAAAAATACATAATAGAAATGAAGGCCAAGAAGGTAACAACAAGCTTCAGAAGACACTCACACAAATAAAACAGTTTGAGAAGTCTGCAAAAGGGAGACCAAAAAAATATGCAGGAAATGTTCACACATTTATGACTATACAGGAAAAACTTGTTTGCTACAAAATTCAGAAAGATTCATTTGTTGTCATCATATCTACAGTTTTACAAAAATAAGTAACATTTTTATGGTGTTGCTACACGAACATGGATATTTTCGATATTTTGATAATCACTGAACAAATATTTAATCTGCAGTAATCATTGATATTAAAAGAAATTTTCGTTCTGATTTTTAAAGACCTTTATACAGTAGAACCTGTCTAAATGCATACGATTGGGACCAGTCAAAAATATGCTTTTAGAGAGGTTTTCATTTACACAAGATGCATTTAGACAGGTTCTACTGTAATCTCATAAACTGGTTAAAATTTAACGGCTGAATAAGATCTTACACTGAAAACTCAAAATGTGCAAAATAGCACACCAAATGTGTAAAAAAGTTGCGCACACATAAATGTGTAAAATCACCTATTTTTATATGCAATATAACACATTTGAATGTCAAAATTTGAATGACATATAAAAATAGGTAATTTTACACATTTTGGTGTGCTTTTTTTGCACATTTTGAGTTTTCAGTGTAAAAGTTCGCCAAAAATCCACCAAAAATCGTAATATCAAAGGGTTAAACAAATGGGTCAATATCACTTGATATGATGACTAACTCCAGAAATACCTAGTGGAAAAACATGTGGAAAAAGTGGGAAAACATGGACAAGATTTGACAGATTAACTTCATAAATGTAAAATAATCAAAATTTAAATAATTGCGGATGGCTCAAGTTCATACTCCCATGAAAGAAAAATTAATCAAAATGTATTTAAGACGTTTTCCCAAATATGCCTCCATATACATTGATATCCATCTTAAAACTTGATAATTTCACGTTTGAAAACCGCATTCACATTTCCTGCTATAAATTTCGTAAAAACCTACGGCGCTTTTGATTTCAGCCTAACTTTAAATGTTTTAGATTGAAAGGGTTTCTGAACTGTTGACGGATGTTTTTGGCTTTTTTTTCCTTTCAGATAAGAGAAAAATGTGTCAAATTTCTTCAAGGTCTAACGAACAGGTTTCATCGAAGTCGTTAATGAATGGCGATATTTAACTACTGCAGTTCTCATTCGCATAAATAACTTATTAAACGGACGTATGCAAATAGGCTTCGTGACAGCAATTTCAAAAAACACACCATCGTATTCAATTTTATGCAATCTGGCTAATTAGGCGTCGACTTCCCCCATGCTTTTAACAATCCTGAAATATGTGCAGCTCCACCCTTTTACCGGAATAAAATTTGGAGGAAAAAAAACCATGAAAACAAGAAAAAGCAACCTGTTAAGCCTTGATTTTTCACGTTGAAATTGTAACTAATTTGAGAGAAATAAGCAAAGAATATATTTTTTTTTATAAAAACTCCATTTGCCAGAAAACTATTTCCGCATTTAGCTAGGCAAAGAAAATCCACGCCTTGCATTCAACAGGTGGATAAGCTTGCTAAAACAAATTAGCAAAACAAGTTTGCTTACCACAAATGTTTCAGCAAACTTATGACGCGATTTTGCGTCCAGAACCATGTTTCTGGACTTATTTCAACGATGGCTTAGCCGTCAGCCATCGGCTTGTGGGATGCGACTTAATTTACACCACACAATAAATTGCATAAATGAATTAATGAGCATAAACTATATTTGTATTTGATGCATTCATATATTTAGAGCTGTAACAGGAACAGTTGAAATAATTTGTCAGTATTAATTTTTGCTTCCTCTCCAGTCGAAAATCAGAACAAGAATGAATAAAAACTAAAACTAACAAAGAACGTTTTTTTTTAATTTAAAATCAACACGTGCAGTGTTGTGTGCACGTGCAAAGCGTTGTATGCAAAATGCTGCGTGCACGTGCAAAGTGTTGCGTGCACCTAAAGATGCACGTGGACAATTCACTGGTCGCCACAGGCTCAATTACACATTTGATTTGACGGATTGCATGCAAATTTCATTGTTAGAAACAGCTGGTTTTGATATGCCCTTTCAATACTTTTGCCATCTTATCGTCTGCAAATTGAGGTTCTAAAATAGTCCAGACATGAAAGAATATCTGGAGCCGCCGACCTAACCACCATGAGAGGCTTAACGGTCAGGTCTGGCCAGGCTTGACCACAGAATGGGCTGTGGCGCGTGAACACGCCTTGGTAGGAGCGCCATAAACTGGATACATTTGCACCAGTTTTTATGCTTCTTTTGGTGGATACACCTCAGCATCGTGTAACATGTTTCTACATTCATTGATGTAGGTTTGTTCAGAAAGTCTTGCCTTTTATTTAGTAACGTTTGATTGGAACGTCTTAGAGAAAAATGAAAATATACAGAATGTTCCTTAGAGCGTTTCCCACAATGTGCACTAGATGGCATTTGTGTCGCTGTTGGCGTTTTAACGTTATGCACAAATAAAAATGGCGCGCATGCTGAGTAAGTTCACAAAGTTTGATCTGCGATCTGTAATTCGGATGCAAATGAAATTCATCGAAAAATGTCGGCAATGTCCGTCAAAAACAAAGTTTTGGTGCGAAAAGTTCAATAGTGACTTGATTCTGTTCGTGATGCCAATTTGCAAATGGTTGCTCAATCAGCAGATTTCGTTTTTCAACGATGAAATCGAAAAATTGGGGCACACATTGGGATAAATGTCTCATCAAATTTGGCGATTATGTGGGGGGAAAAGGTAACTAGTTACTGTTTAAAATGTATATTTTCATTTTTCTGCAAGACGTTCCAATCAAACGTTATTAAATAAAAGGCAAGACTTTCTGAACAACCCTCGTATTTTGTGTTTGTGTGTTTGCAGCGTCATGTTACATGTTTCCGTTGGTGGAGACCCGGCTTAAGTTTGAAGCAAGAACTATAGCTTTCATTTCCTTCCCTATTTATGTAAAGCAGTCTGGATTTGGTGAATAAATATTATTAATTTAGGTTCATTAATCTTCATTTCCTCCATCCGTGTTGGATATTTGTTGACATATTGTGACTCATTACATTTTTTTTCAATTGTTTTACTCGTGAATCACAGATGCCAGTGACACATGATTGTATTTAATTTGGGATTAATAACTGCAACATTGGCAAGCTGATCCAATTCAGTACAATGTTTTCCGCGTAATCTTCTTCAAAGTCAACTCATTGACACCTTATTTGGATTATTTGAGGGTTTTGGCATATTTTGATTTATTTTGGTCAGTTAAAATGGATACTGGATAGTTATAATAATGTGTATACAAACTGCATCAATGTAAATTAAAGTATTTTGACTTAAACCTTGCTCAAATCACATGGACTTGAGACCAAGCTGCGTCTCAAGTCACAGATGCATGCCTCAGCTGCTCATGGAAATTGTCAAGTTGAGCTCAAGACAGCCAAATGTGAGACTCGGCAACTGTGATAGCTTAGAAGAGATAAAGCTTGAGCTTCAGTTTTTTGACCAACTGAGGTATGGGCCTTGAAATTGTTGCAAATTAAAATTAACCCCCAATTGTTGGTTAAACTTAGTAGAGTATACTCTTCCATAAACACTCTTCTGGAACTATTGTTTACAACCTTCAAGAATTTCAGTATATTCTTAAGAATCATGAAGCAAATTTTCAGGGTAGTTGAAGCAGTGACTCGGAAATATGTAACTTGGGGTGCCGAAATTGTGCTCAGGTAACCGAACCATTAATTTCCTTCACATTCCTCTTTAACTAAAAATGTGTTCTAGCCCCTCATGCAGTGGACTCGCTCATCAGTTTGCGACAAAGAAACCAATTTTGGAAAAAGATTACTCCAAAAAGGTAGTAATTCTGAAAAGGTGCACCTAATTATACTAGCCGCTGGGTGACCTCTTATCAATGCCATTCGTTTAACCTATTAACCCCCGAGGGAACGCATTCCTCGCCACTCTGGGTCGACCCTCTTCTACATCTTGCTTTTTCCGGATTCTTTTCACTCGATACTATACTTTTTTACATTTTAAAACTCGGATTTTTTTTTCAATCACCGGGCATTTTAAGGTCACGAGTTCAGATTGTTATTTAAGGAAATTTAGCGACATCCCACTAAAGGAAACAACGTTTTAACAATAAATCGAGAAATTTTGGAGTTACTTGACAATTGTAGATAAAAAAAAAGATTGGCACACAAGTTAATCCATATACCCTTTGAATTGACCCTTCGACCATAACTGGAATGGGAGTGGGACGCACAAATTTATAGACACTACAAGTAAATTGTGAGTCATAAAAAAGTAGAACCCAATAATAAAAAAAATCACAACTTCGTGAAAAATGCTTCGATTTAAATGAAATTTTGCAGTGTTCTGATTTAATAGTAGAGATTCAAATTTGTGTATGTAAAGAAAGAAATATATAAGAGAGATGTAGTTGCTGAAAGATTCCTTCGCAAATGTCCAACATTTAAATCGAAGCATTTTTCACGAAGTGATTTTTTAATTTGGTTCCACATTTTTATGACTCAGTGTTGAAGGTTTGCATAGGGTTGAAAGTAAGAATACATAATTAGCTACCTACTTTGAATGCAATAAGCCAACATTTTTAGTTTGAAGTCATTATATTATGCATCTGTCCTGAATTCTAATTAAGTAAAATTCCAGTCTTTAAAAAGGCTTTCAAAGACTGGAATGGGAAGTTTTTGCCAATTGGTAAAACTTTCGAGTTCTCAGGGTCTTCTTTACAAAGAGCTCAGGATTTGTTATTACAAAATGAAATTTGCAAAGGATGGAAAAATAATAATGGTACAACACACAGTCGGTACTGAATATTCCCATTTATCAGAGATATTCAAACTAAATTGGTGGTAATGCTTATTCAACGGTGCAAACACTCATCGCAAGATTAGCAGTGCGTATCTACTGAAAAAATCTTATTCGTAGCTAATCTTGTGAAAAAAAATATAAAGGGTGAAAATTGACTGCAACGTTGAGCATGAACGAATTTTTGTTCGTGTAGAATCAGACCCTAACTTGAAACTACATTAAGATGTTACCATAAAAGAATATTCATATCACTTTTTTATGCAGAGATCACATCTTCAAGTTTCGTCCATTTATTTAGCAATAAAGGGGGAAAAAACAGTTGCTTTATTTTAGTCTTTAACCAGCAAACACGATTCATTAAACTTGCAAGATTATAAAAAAAAGGATGGTTGAAACGTTCGTGGAAAGTTAAATTAGTTGTTCCTATATACAAGGCTGCAGACTTTTCAAACATCCCTCGTATTTACACCAACAAGTTATACTCGCAATTCCTGTTTTACTTGTAGTAGTTGATAATTTTGATACCGCTGTTGGGAATTATAATCTTAATTAAGTCAGAAACCTAACTTACATCAGATCATCTGCAAATTGCACCTAATTTTTGATCTTAAAGGCTGGTTTTTCATTTTTTATCTCTTAATGGTGGCTTAAAAGTCAAAATCTACACATGAAATCGCTTGTGGACAATATTTAGACGGAAAATTTTTCATAGCTACAGGGTGGCCACAAAAAAAGATACGCCTTTTCATAAATTCGTAACTATTTTGGTTTTTTAATCAGAGTGTTGCAGCGGATGGAGATAACTTGAGTAGCTGTTTTGTTCGTACGTGTGTTACCTATATTTGTGCAAAATCGGATTTACTTCGGATTAAAAAACAAAAAGATACGAATTTATGAAAAAAGTTCCGCATTTTTTTGTGAGCCACCCTGTAGCTCAAACTGATAGCTCAAACTTTAATGCTGCCAGAAAATCGATCACCAGCTATTAGAAACTTGCATTGTAACGAGTCTTTCCATAGTTAATAAAACATTGATAGTCCGTTAGAACCTAGCTGTCGAAACAAAAAATAGTTTAATGGATTGTTATCTATATGATATCGAACATGAATTACCTCGACTGTATAAAAACATAGCTGGCCGCCGCCATTTTTAAAGAATTTTCCCCTTGAAAAATACGCTTCGCAGCATATTTAAAATCTCGAAAAGCAGTTAGGAAGCGAGTTCGTGTTAAAAATGCAAACACCATTTACACAAAACCAGTTATTTTCAAGCAAGTTAGCGACTCGTTGTTCAGCATTTACAAAAAGTAGGTAAAAAGTTGTTGCGAGGGAGCCATGTTTGCAGGCGGGAATAACCTTTAATTAAATATTTTCAGAGTTGAAATTTTCTGGCGAATATAGAAGAAAAATAGGCGTCTGTTGACCACTGGCTATATAGCAGGTTCGGAAAGACGTTATTTCCAAGTAGGCTTATGGCGAAAAATTTCCGTTTGCAACCAGGAAAACTACCAAGTTTTTCCTATAAGTTTGCAGGACACTTCCATTTTACCAGAACTGCCTCCTTCTTCGCAAAAACACATCCAGGAAGTTTAATCACTGTAATTTTACCAGGGGGATAATTAGCCCATTTTTTTCCCCTAGCAAAATTCTTCCCGATATTAATTACATTACCTTACTTCCTAAACAAGCGTAACGAATTAATCAAGAAAATCTGGAGATTTATGTAAAAAAACAACTTATAATCCGGTTGATTTCAAGGTTCCCACGCCCATACAAATATAAAACAACTGAAAATGCACCGTCGGGTAAGACCAAGGTGCTTCGATATCACCAAATTGGCCAATTTAAGAAGGCGAACGTCTGAAATAAGAACCGGGCGGCCATCTTTAATTGCAAATTGATTACGTGGAGGAAAATCACGGGGGAGATAGAGGAAAATCTGCATTCTACTACGTCTCAAATACCCTATTTGCTTAAAATGGCGGCGATTAACAAACAATGGTCCTAAATGTTAATAGTATTATAACGACAGGTTGCAACCAACCGATTATGCGTGTATCATACAGTAAAATCGTCGATTAAAACCATTGTTTTTTACTGATTAAAACATATTTTAATCGGACGATTGTGAAGCCATCATGAACGTTGACCATTATTTACCCTTCCCAAGATGTTTATCGCTACAATCATTTTCATAGCCCGAAGAAAAATTCCTTACAAGCGTTTCGAACACCCGAATTTTCAACTATTGCGTGTTTGGCGCCATTAACAATCTCACGCTATTTCGTCATTTCGCAACTATTTCGTGCTATTAAACGCCCAATTACAACGTCGAAACCTCGCGATATAAGCAATATGGTGATTTCCAAGATTGAAAATAAATTTTAGGTCAAATTTAACAATCTTAGGAAGTATTTATTAGCCATGCAAAGTGGCAAAAATGGAACGCCATTAAGCCTAACTTCCAAAACTGGAGATTCTATTTCTTATTCAACGTATATAATTCTTCGTAAATGTTAAAAAGTGAAGTTTAAACCATGTTACTATAAGAAATTAAAGCATTTCGAAATGTGTCAAAAGTAATCCTGGTAAGATTTTCCCCAATCAGTCTGACACTCATGCAAATGTTAGCATTTAAAATGTTATCCCAAGAGGGTGTATGCTTACGGTTTCTGGGACGATGCATTGGGAAACATTCCCGAAACAATCCAATATCTCTGTTGAAGAAATTTTTATCCGTTTCCAGTTGTTCGGCAATATCAGGATCCGGGTTTGTGGCTAATTTCTGCTTGATGTTGTCTTTATTTATCCTCACTTCTGTCCAGTTGTCTGTGGCGAAGGCAATGGCTATCAAAGCCAGACCAGCAACGCCGCTAAGAGTGGCTAAAGATAGCGTAAATGCTGAGCATCCCATGGTGGAAAACTTTCATAAAACGGTCCTTGAAAATTGAAAATTGGAGTATTTTCAGATAAACGAGTGGCCTCAAGAATTCCTCCTCGTCTTCTCCTCCTTCCAGCACTTTTGGTTCGTCCACCAAAAACCAACTTCGGCGCACCTGTAGGATTCCTCCTTTCGAATGAGACCTGTAGGGGGTTGAAACCGAAACAGGTAGGAAATCCTGGAACCAAATGGACGACTATATTCACCGCAATTTCAACAATTTCCAGTCTAAACACTCTGGAAACGTTGCCAAATGCCTTTCTGAATCGTACGCTTTTGTTATCAAAATCCAATTTGTGGAAACTAAAACTTTTTTGGCAAAAATCTGTTCCCAGTTTTCGGAGGTAACTTTGCCCCTTTCAAATCTCTTCGAATTTCGCCAATGGCATTTTTGTACTGGGCGAGCATAGCTTCGTTTACTACGTCACTGGTTTCACCTTACTTAAGCATGGCACAAGGGAGGAGGTCACCCGTGAGGGAAAAAAAACCTAAACAATTTCAAGTTGGGCTAACAATTTATACATGCTAAACTAAATAACCTCATTAGTTGTTATTTATTCATTAAACAATGCCGCGTTTGGCGGTTTTTACTCCTTTTTTTATCTCCCCATTTTGAAAATATGTTCACTTGAGAATGTCTTAAACACTGTGTTTTGTGTAATATGATTGTAGAATCGAGATTGATTATAATCTTTGTTATATTTTATTGTTTAAACCTGCCAGGTATTCGAGCCTTTGTTTCATAGGTTAGCCACTTTGATCATAATTAATCCGAGGCTTCACTACCCGGCAAATTTAAATAAAAATGGTTAGAACTATTATAACATCGTGATGGTATGGATTTTGGTCTAGATGACAACCGATTTGCATAAAATCGGTTCAAATATGTTATTCCATGCCCTTGATTCTTGCTCATGGCTATTTGCATAAATTCTGCCAAAATCGGGTTTCATTGGAACAAAACCCATTCCATGACTTAGGCTATTTTTTGCATTATTAGGAAATCTTTAAGACTTCAATCTTAACATTTTGAAAGCTAGTTTTTAGTAAGACAATGTTAAAATCTTTAAAAAAAAGCTCTTAAAGGTACTTTTAAATAGGCGGCTTTAATTGCCATATTTAAATGCTTTATAATGCCTATAAAATTCCAGCCCCTTAAGGCTAATCGACCAACTGCATGAAGGTATCTAGTTTAAGCCTATTAAGGTGATCTAGTTATTTTGCATACCAGTATGCAAATTAGTTCACAAGAATTCATCAAGAATCAAATGTAAAATTTTAAAGTTATTTTTTCTTACTTGAAAATATTTCTAAAAACCGTTCAAACATAAGCAGGTTTAACATAAGCAATATATTTTTTTTTCTGAAATCCTGTAAATCCCTGAAAAATACAACGTGAAACTATCTTCTACCTTGTGGTTAGCAAACTTCAGAGTCGCCTGAAGACGTCTTGCGTGTTGACATCCAACATCTGTACTGATAAGGCGCTTCAGCTAAGATGCCGTACCTGAAAGCGCCTTTCAGAATCTATAACACAGCGCTTCAGCTAAAGAGCTTTCTAGATGGAGCGCTCTTGGCTCTCCATAAACAACGTCTGCGTTTGAGGGGGTGGACTTGTTTGAGTGTTTAGATCATGAAGCTGTTTACCAGTAATTGATTAGTTTTATTTGATTTAAGAAATGACAGGGGAAGCTACTTTCCATCTTATCATCAAGGGAATACAGCGCATGATTCTGTATGAGACAAAAGGGGTAAATAAAATAGTTATTGCTGTTATTACGATTGTCCAAACACTGATCTCAAGTTTATTTCTTTCTATACATTTAGAGGTTTTATTTGGTTGGATCAAACAATACACAAACGAAATTCCGTGTTCTCAACATTGATCGTACACAAGTTGACAACCTGGAGCTCGTTGACGATGGGGTATACTAACTATTATCATTATTATCTAGTATGTAATGAATCAAATGTATCTTTCGAGTAAATAAACTGTGATATTTTTGTATCTTAGTGTAGTAATAATAGCATTATCACTTGGTTTCCATCATGTTTCAGGCTACACAATTATAGCATGGTGCTCAGTAAATTAATTAACCCATATGTTTAAAGATTATTGCTGACAAGCACGCTGCTAACTCTTGAACTTTCCAAAATGTTTATTAGGTTACAGCTAGTAATTGATAATTTGATATAATTATAAACTTATACGGTGTTATTCTTGAATTTAGGTAGAATACTCGAATCATGAAATACGAAATTTACTGAATATGGTCGATCATGGAAATAAAACTAAAGTAAGCCAGAAGGGAGCGTCGGGTCTTATCCGCACCGTCTCTGCATTTGGCATACTAGGCAAGTCAGATTTGTGCTCGTGTCGGGTGAGGAAGCTTCATCTGAGTGTAGAAATAAATTATATTTTCATCTTCACAAGGTTTTGTTCGGTTTCTGGAAGGCTATTACATCATATTAATCACGAAGCGTCGGCGGGTTGGTCTCATCAGCCACCACACCATCTACAAAGTGGAGGAAACGTCCATGCATTACATTCCCAACGATGGCATCCGATCACAGCATCCGGATGAAGCCCGCTATGTCAAAATGTTTCAAAACATAGATCTTTCCAGCAACTTCTACTTTAGCTATTCCTACGATTTGACTCACACTTTGCAATACAACCTCACGCTGCCGGAAAGTGCTTGGGATCGAGATGAAGGTTCCATCAGTTCAAATGTTAATACTGATAATGGTTGCGATTCAAATAAAAACACGGAACATCGGAAACCTACAGGTGAGGTAGAACGACCGACGTGGCAATATTCATTATTACACGTGTAATTAAATTGTGTCTTCGAAATAGAAATGCTGGGAATTTCTACAAAACCGTGTAAGAAGTTCACTTGGAATTGGTACCTCTTGGAGCCTGTGTTAACAACTTTACAAGTGGACTGGATTCTGCCCGTAATCCACGGTTTTGTGGAGCAGTCAAACATCAGCTTGTATGGCAAACCAATTTATGTTACGCTCGTAGCCCGTCGCTCCAATAGGTTCGCAGGGACTCGCTTTTTGAAAAGAGGAGCCACCGCTTTAGGAGACGTCGCTAATGAAGTCGAAACTGAACAGATAGTCTTTGACGCATCTTTGTCATCCCTTGCATCTGGTCACTTTTCTGCTTTTGTCCAAACGAGAGGATCCATACCATTTTTCTGGTCACAGGACACGTCAAAAATGGTTCCAAAACCACCCATTATATGTAAGAATAGTTTAAAGATTAAGATACACATGAAAGGTATTGCCAAATGGGAGAGAAGTTAACGACTTTCTTATTTTCAGTGGAAAGGGCAGATCCATTTTGTTCATCGGCAGGTCGTCATTTCAATCAGCTATTTCACCGCCATGGATCACCGATCGTCATCCTTAATCTAGTGAAGGTTTACAAAAATTAATTCCCGCTCATCTTAATTTGTTATGATTATCTGCACATCCTGAGCTCAGAATCTTTGATCTTACTTGGATTGTTTTAAATGTTATCATTAATACAGAAAAGAGAGAAGAAGAAGCACGAAAGCATCTTGAGCGCAGAATTTATTCGGACAATCGAATATCTGAATTTGTTTCTCCCACCTCAACATCGGCTCATCCACATTGGCTTTGATATGGCCAGGGCTAACAAATCGTACGCTTTAAAATTCTTGAGCATTCTGCCAAATCCGCATAAACGAGGTATCAAATTTGTTCTTTTATAATAAAAATTTTCTGAATGCCAAATTTGAACAAAGTAGTGCTCCTACCTTGCCTCGCAGATGCGGAATGGGTCGATAGATTTATTTGTACAAGTCACACCTCATGAAAAAAATGTTTAACATGTTAGTATATATGCAATTATTTAGCAAAGAAACAAATGTTTTGTCTCGCTTGTCGGACATTGCTTACGATTCGGTCCGAAAGACAGGCATTTTTCACACCAGAGGCCCATTGCTATCGCACGAATTGCGCAAGGATCGCAAGTATGTTTCACGAAGTACCAACTTGATTTGCAATCGCAACATTGAAGTGTTCTGAAATTATATTTAACATTGATTTAGATGGAAAGAATTACGAGGAGTCAGGGTTGGAAAATTCTTAAAGCAAACCGGTGTGATAAGAGTCAATTGCGTGGACTGTCTCGACAGGACTAATACGGCCCAATTTGCAGTTGGCAAAGTAGCATTGGCATTTCAGGTATCTACCACGGAAGCTGGATATTTCAAATGACATATTTTGTCATTTTAATTTAAATTGGCTTTTGAACTTATTATATTTTTCTTTCTTGCAGTTGTATGCTTTGGGAGTTCTGGAAAGTCCGACGCTGAAATTTGATTCAGATTGTGTTAGGCAAGTCAATGCCGCAATTTCATAAAATGCAACGATAAATTTTTACTAACAATGTTTCGTTGGGTAATTTCACTTAACAGGATGCTAGAAGAGCTTTACGAGGGTCATGGCGACACATTGGCCCTTCAATATGGAGGATCTCAACTCGTACACAGGATTAAGACGTATCGCAAGCTAGCGCCATGGACTTCCCAATCGCGCGACATCGTTCACACGCTGTCTCGTTATTACAGCAATACTTTTTCCGATGCGGACAAACAAAATGCCATTAACTTGTTCCTGGGGGTGTATCGACCCAAGGAGAGTCGTCAAGCCATCTGGGAACTTCTCAATGACTACTACTTGCACCATTCTAAAGAAACGATACAACCGGATGATGGTTTTAGTGATGATGACGAGCACAGGTGAAAAATCCTAAATGTATTTTGTTACTTATTAATTCAATTGATTCAAATTCAATTTTTGTGTGTTTAGTTTGACAAGGTGGTGGGACAAAAGTGTGCTCAAATATCTACCTCTGCCAAGGGAACAGGGTAAATACACTAGCTATTTTCTTGATTTATGAGTTTTTCTGTCCATAATTTTGACTTACCCAAGTTCAAACAGAAATACACCTGTTCTATACTTTCTAGAAGAAAAAATGCTGAGAAAGCACCTTGACGTGGTATGGAGGCATCCAGACGACGAGTGCCTCGACAACTATTTTGAGTATTACCGGCCGTTCGAGCTGACAGTCTTGAACGAACTATTTGCCTACACGATGAGCCATTCCGTGCGGGACTTCATGCCAAACTTCACCACCGATTTCAGTCCTTTTACCGTTAGGGTCAGACCTGGAAAGAGAAGAGAGGAGTTAGGGTGAGTTTTATAACTCGGAAATAAAACAAACAGACTTGGGATTATTTAATTTAATTCCCGGTCTTACAGGGGATCCGCTGCAACGACAAATCCATCGGTGACCGGCCAGTCTTCGTCCACTTCTTCATCCACGTCCAGCAGCGCTGACAGTAGTAGCGGAAGTGGCGAGGAGAGCGATTTGGAACCCTTGGACCCCCATGTTAGTTGCGAATCGGAAAAAGCCGGTCCAGAGTCGGAAGAATCTGTGCCCGAAAAAGCACCTCTGACCTTCGCCAAAATCTTGCCACCCATGATTCACGTTTACGGGGTTGAACCAAAAAATCCAACACATCAGGACTTGAACATGTACAAGAGGTAACAGACTTACCATGCTCGGATAATTGCTCATAATTTGGATCGGCTTACATTTGTGCTTTCAATCAAAGGTACACTCAGCTAGGCCAATGTCTGCAACCTCCACAAAACGGACCTGAAAATAGATCCACTTCCAAAGGCATTCATCTGTAAGAAATCATTGCAGGTTTATCGTCGACTTTCGATTGTTGCAATTTTCAAAAATTTCAGATTTTGGTTTTTCCCATTTCCAGAATCAACCACAGCACTTTTCCTCTGGATTCCTCCACCTTCGTCACACCACCCACCGTCCATCGTGGTGCCAAGGACATTTATCGGGTGTATGCCAAAAGAGGGGCTCAAGGCGCGACTGTTCCATATCACAGGGATTTGCTAGTTTATCAGAAATACGTCACCAGGAGATTTCAGTAAACTACAAAAAAAAAATTGTTGTACATGATTAATAAAATTATGTTGAATTTACACACCTTAATAAACAATGAAGGAAAATAAACGAAATAATGGAAACATCACAAGTTGTTTTAATTCCACGCGTTTTTACCATTTTTTCATGAATTATTCAATGTTCCTACTCATCACGATCATTCCCATGTCGGAAATATTTGCGACCGTGTCTGTTTGTTATCCTCAAAACTGTCTTTCGAACTATCGGTTTGCATATTTTGCCAACCCTGGTAAATAGCGCCATCTACTAATGGTGGTGCTGATGCATGAAATTTGCTGGATGTTATCTGTCACCGTTTTAATAAGTTAATGAAAGACGAGAACTTTTATCACATTTCAATTCAGTTGACAAATGTATCCTGGTGCGGAGAGAAACTTTCGTTCGTAGGTACATAAAAACACAGTGCATTACAGCGTGTCTATTTCAAGTTACACATTTTGGGTTTCAGCCATAAGAGTCTACAAATACCATTTGTAAAAAAAACTAAAAAAACTGAGTTCAGCATCGCATACTTTTGTAGAAACACTAGTTTATAGCAAGCGATCGGTACGAATAGTGGCCACTTAAGGTGGCAATGTAAACCATATCTAAAAAGAGTCAATGATCGAGTTGAACGTCTCTATTCATTTTTTGGAATTGCAAATGTTGAAAAAGTTGCTGCACCCAACGACAACTTGGCATCCTTCACAGCTACAACCGCCGAAAGCTTCTTCGTCAGAACCAAACAGTTGAAAAATCCAATCGGAGAATCCCGCTTCTGTCCCTTCAACAGGTTCAACTGTCTCAAGTTTCCAATTCTTCTTCAGCTGTTCCATTGCTGTTAGTTTCACTGATTTTCTCCTCATTCTGATGGTCGATCTTTTCAGCTGCGGAGAACGGTTCTTTGGAAACAACTTCCAATTCCATCTTCAAATATCCAATAAAATGTGAGCGTTTCGGTGGTAGGGTTTACAGGCCCTTTGCATGAATTTTGAGTTTTAAGATGCAACTTGACTAAAACGCTAACCAGCTTATCTTAAAAATGCCGGCCTTGGCTTTGCCAAATTGAACAAAAATTGTCGAGTTATCATCTTGTCTACAAAGATAGCTCCAACATTTTTGAATTCCTCTCCAGAAAATTCTTATTTCAATAATACACAAGGTTATCTTGAAAACTTTTTCGATAACAAGGTGAACCCGAAATCTTAAATTCCAGCCACAAAAATGGGAGAAAACTATAATATTGATGTCGCATTTGTAATTGGAATTCATCGCGAACAAGTATTTTAACAAAAATGTAAACGACATAATAGTGCGACAAATTGTGCTTCAGAGTTATTGTAATAATACTGTGTTTTTCAGCCTTTTGCAACTCACGGCACACAAAAGAGCGCTAAAAATCTCACGGCACAATAAATAAGACGCGAAAATTGTCCCGGATCACCGTACGTTTTTTCTCCTTTTCTCAACGATATAAGGAAACACCATGTTTTGAAAAATACTAACTTGACCTTTCAACAAATATAAACAACTTTCATATTAGTTTTTTTACGAACTGGTTACACAGTCTACCTGTATGACTTTTTTTACGCCTTCTTGTGTTTATATCAATAATAAACGCAGTATTTCAGTCATTGGCTCATTTTAATGACATATTTTCAAAATATGAACATTAACAAGTATATGTAACTGTTACACAGTCTACATTTCATAGAGCGTCACAGCATCCTTCACAACATTCACATTCGGCACAGCAACAGTCACAACCTTCGTCCCCACGCCAAAAACGCCGGAAAAGGTAAAAACAACAACATAAACAACAGAATGGTGTACAAAGCTCTTCAACAGGTTTAGTGTCAACGTTAAACATCTTTTTTGTTCCCTGTTTAGGCTTTGATTCGGCTATTCTTTTTGCTGATGATTTTGGTTCTTCGCTAATGGCTTTCATCTCGCAATCCAACATCTTTTCCAAGAAATTAAGATAAAGAATTAATCAGCTATTACGTTTAACTGTTAAGATTAGCCCTTGTTGTTTATATTAATCATCATTATTCCTAATTTCACAAAAACGTTTTCAGTATAAATTCATAGTGACTCACCTCTGAAATTTGGATATTTTTTTGTAAATTAAAGTAAAAAAAGTATCGAGGAATACACGGTGGTTCCTGACACTCGTATTAACTTTTGAATCTGGTAATGTATCGCGCCGCAAACGCGTGTTAGTATTTATAATATCGACTTTGTCAATAAGAGAAAAAATACAAATATTACAAAAAAAAATGAAAATGTTTAGCTTTATTTGAAGTTTTAGGGATAAGTTGCGGATGTGTGCATATCATAAATTATAGTGGTCAATCCATGGATGCCATGGTTTCCAAGCTGAACTTAAACACGAGAACTGATATAAAAGTAGCGTATGTACACGTACTCGGTGATTACTCATTCTGAAAATGGGGTAGCACACATCATTACCCTTGAGACCTGAAATGATATATATCGGTCTTTAATTAATCTCAAGCTCCTGTGGAAACTAAATTGTTCTCAATTAGCAATTACTGCTGACGTGAAGAACGTTGATAATGGACATGAAAAGACGCAGCCATGGGAAGCTTGGTGGAACAATCATGATTTACCAATGTTCAATCTTGAAACTTTCTTAGAAAAACTAGCTAATGTCACAATCACCACAACCATCGCAATCGCAATCACAATCGCAACCATCGCAATCACAATCGCAGCCATCGCAATCACAATCGCAACCATCGCAATCACAATCACAACCATTGCAATCCAACCTGATCCAAGCTGCAACATCACCCCAGGAAACCCATCCACCATCACCACAGCAAACACATCCACCATCACCACAGGAATCACGTCCACCATCACTTCCGGAATCACGTCGGCCATCACCAGAGCCTGAATCGCAACATGGTTCACGTTGAGTCTCACGAGAGTCTCCACAAGCACCACAATCGCAATTGCAGTTAGTGCAGTGGCAATGTCCATTGTGTTGTGGACATGTGCAACACCCACCGCAGGTGTTCTTTTCCGTCGTTGCTTTGGCTTCCTCAGTGGTCATCGAGGGCTGGGGAGGAGTAGTGATGACGGAAAGTTCAATCTTCTGTGTTTCCATATTTCTATAATTTATGCCTTCAATATCAGACTTATTTTCCATCAGATATACCAAACTAAAATAATTGAAGGCATTCTTAATTCAAGGTGAACCAAAAATATACATGCACAGTATAAGAAACAATGAGTTACTGACATAAAAATCAAGAGATAAGTCTCCCTACCTTTAGATTTTAAGCGCACAGGACTTGAATTAACAAAATAATGTTTGAAGAGTTTGAAGAGTGAATCTTGTCTATATATAGTTGTTCGGTTTGCATTTAAATCTTATCTTGTTTAGGATGCTAGGAGTGTATAAAATAACTTCAGGCACCATCATCGTTTAAGATGATTTCACGATAAATATTTCATAATTTTCTACTCAACTAATCGTTCGATTAAGTCATTCTTTATCAAATCACCTTCAATGGATGACTATGGAAACCACTATCCTGCAAGATTATTGTTAAGAGTAAACACAGGATGTGTAAGGATCCGATTACGGTCCTTTGTCATATAACCCACAAAGAAGGTTACAAAAGTAGGTTTGCATCGTTTTATTA